>CACRXP010000561.1:219929-280795 GCA_902702965.1 Spirometra erinaceieuropaei
TTTCTGCATCGATTTTCTGCAGGAATTCGAATCTGTTGTATTGTTCTCACTTGTTATCCCTCTTATGAAGCGACAGGAAGCAGCTGAAGAGCAGTCGCGAAATTTGTTGGTGCCAATAAATCCTGCCGTTCTTGCCTACTTTAGATACGTTTTATTCGTTATACTGGTTATTACCCAGCAAACTACTTTCCTTCTTCCCGACATTCTCGCATACAGCTTTTCGAACTCATTGACTGTCAATATCGGCCGCTGGCTCCAAATATAACTATCATTCTTTGGCAAAAAAGACATTTTTGTGCATAATGGAAGGATAATGGAAGTGGATAATGGAGGGAGACGGCTAGCATTTAGCGCAAATTATTAGTACTTTGTAGTGGAAGGTTCATCAACCACCTTGCAGACGATTTTCAGCCGATCATTGGAGGCCGGAGACACCCTTCATCGATCCATTATCCACCGTCACTACCCCGCATGACTGTTACCGGTCGATACGAAACATCACTAAGTCTGCCTACTTGCAATGATATTCCACTTAGGTGAGCTTTGCCATCTGCGAGAATGTTGATTTTTTCGCTCCACGTTGATCATCGTCTGCAAAGGAGCAGTGAGCCAAAGTGCTCTCTATGCCGCTATAATCATCCCCCTCAAACTCTCCGTAATTAACAACGTTCAGCTGGACTTTCAAAATTCTTACGTGTTAAGGACAGGTCTGATAAGCAGCTTATAGTGTTTAAAATTAAAGCAGTTAGCGTTTTTCATGATGTAATCACGTTGTGCTGAACTCATGTTAGCTTGAATAAGTAAGCCTTTGTTGAATTCCGTTTTTTATAAAGTCATAACATTTGTGCCCATATATAACTTGGCAAAAATTTAGTCCAAAACCTCAACATACTAACAAACTTCGATCTTTAAAACAGTTTTGCCGTTTAGCGTGGTCTGGCTATTTGGGGTATTTATTTGACAGAACGTTGTCTGCGCATTACGACTGCCCGGTTACACGTTTTCTAGACGCCACGGATTTCGAGGTCTGATACCGCGGTTTCGTTTCATCCAGTAACTATCATCCCTAATTGTAGCCCGATGTCTTTACAAGCACATCAAGGATTCTCGTGGTTGTGTGTCTCCATAAAAACGAAGCACATTAAATCCTCCGGAGGGGGCTGCTGATATCTCTATTAAAAAGCTAGAAAATCGCTTTGAGTTTTGCGTTGCCCTGCGCCAAGTGTTTGCGTTTCGTAAACTGCTAGCACCTATACGTAATGCATGTGCATATTAAATAAATCGTATATGCTAAGTCTTTTTTCCAACTTCAAAAAAGGTTTAGTATTATCTGAGCGTGAATTGTTTTAAATCGGTTGCATTTGTTCGCTTGTAAAAGCTGAATGCAAGAAACTTGCCATTTACGTTTTTCTGTGACAATATAGTTTCCTTTTCGGGCAGCAAAAGATGACTAGATTTTACTGCATTCTAGGTCGGAATAAAATTAGATGGAATTTAAGATTTATGAGAAAATTGATAGTCTGCTTTTGCTTATATTAGGGTGCGCCAAAGCTTTAATGGATCGACAGTTTGATTTTATAGGATTCTGCTTCCTTTGTAAAACCTCGAAATCGCAATGGCTAGCTGCTGGATTTTGTGGTTCTCGATCACACTTAGTTGTGATTCTATGTAATTTAATATGAGTTTCCTAACTGAATTAAATTCAGTTAAACTTCTTGGAGACCATACACACAACTATTCATTCCTTAACTAATTTCATTGAAAATTACGTCGTACTTAAAATTTGTGTTTGAAATAAGGTGACAATTTGATTGTAAAAAGGTTCCAGTTGTGAGATTTTTTATACCGTGAAATGTCCGTTCATGAAATGTCATGTCACTGCAATGCGACTTGTTAAGTTTAAAATATGGCCCAACTCCACTGCTAAGTTTTATGAACCCTGTGTGGTCTCCTCCTGACAAAGTAGGGGAATGTACGCTCTTGCGCGCGCCACAAATTCATGGTCAATAGTTTGCAAACTCTAAATGTAAGTGCAACAGCAGGTTGGGTTTAAAATTGTTCGGGAATCGAATTTGTTTTTAAAAAACCAAATTATTCCCTTCCCTGGAGTGTGAAATTGGATTAAGACGCAATTTCCTACCAAATGTTTAAAAGAATGACTATTTTATGCATGTTTTCTAAGATATATTTTATTTATAACGCCATCGAAAATCAACGAGAAAACTGCATGCTACATAAGTAGTCATTTTTTGCAGCGTGTGGTTTTTTACATGCAGCCAAAAAATAGTTCCTTCGAAAGTCAGCATCCTGAGATAGCTGAATTATTAAAGAATTATGCTACAGAGTAAGCTTTACAATCCTACTTAAATAGTCTTTTCGGATCGAACCGAAATTCGGAATTCCGGTTGACATTTTATGAGTTAGTCCTCGTACCGTATTATGAGTTTGCCAACTTAAATAATTATTTTGCATTCACAATTCTTTTACAATCGGATATATTTCAATAGTTGGTGGTATCTTTAACAGTTAGGGCGTAAGACCGAATTAATCATATCCCAGGTATGCAGAAAGCTTGTTAGCATGCCTGTGCATTTAACATTTTATGCCCGAAATTTTAATTTTGTAAACAAACTGATCCGAAATTTACAAAATCGGCAATCTGCAGTTTAAAAGTATTATTACACCCCTGGACACCACCAAATTAATACACGAACGTACATTTTATATGTATCAGGGATACTAGATTTTCATCTTCACAAGCCAAATTCCATCGCTAAGAAAATAAAACAGCAATCAAATGTTAACGCGCAGACGTGCTTTTATCGTTTTTTGGAACTTCAAGCAATATGCTGCATTAATATAAGTTGCGCGCGGCCAGTGCTTTTTAATCCGCCTCTGTTATAGACCACGTCTTAATGGTGTTTTTTGGTTAAGTTGCGTTCGAGCATCATAAATATTTTCTTACTAGATATTAATAATACGAGGTGTGATTGCACCGAGCATGCGCCATGCAGGAATCAAATCGGAATGTAAAAACGTTTTTTAGTTGCTTATGGCTCAAACTCAGTTTGCTGCTTCACCTTTCGTGTTTTTCAAAACGACTAGGATCGTAGGAGATGTCACAATACAGCTGCCAATGAAATATCCAAAAACAGACACAAAGGACCACTTGTTTTTAATCAAAACAGCGTTTAGTTCTTAGAAGACAGTATGCCCACTTGTCACATAATTAAAAGTCTTGCGTGTTCTTTCCTATGCGTCGCAAATTTATCACAAATGCAAGTTCATCAAATATTTTGATTCGATCCGTTCTACTTAAAACTATATCTTATATGATATAAATATGGAAACGACGGTCGAGAGCAGGACAGTCTTCGTCCTCTTCGGATAGGTATTTATATGGACTGTAGATATAAACTATGATAAAATACGCAAATGACTGCGCATTTCTGCGCTAAACGCAAGCTGGCGTGTGTTTGTAGCATCTTTTTACACAACGGCTAGAGTTTTTTGTAATCTGCTTAGTAAGCATTTATTAGTGTTGTAATGCCAGGTTTATCTACAGAGTCGCTTTAAGCTGCGAGTATGCGCCACGACTGCACGGTTTTTCTACGCAGTCTGTGTGCATAAACTAGTTGTTTGCTTTAGAAAAGACTTCGGAAATAGAATTGTTCAGACTTTGGCAACTTCTAAGCCATCCGGAAGGAGGTTCTTACTTCAAAGTGAATTTTTGCAGCTGTACAGGCCGGATCATACATCATTCTTTCTAAATGTCTTAGTGAGAAAGCTGTCTGCAGATTTAACTGTGCAAATTGAGGAGTTTTTGGACAATACTTGCATGAAAGCAACAAGCATTTTCCCTAAAAGTTGCATGTAGCAGTCAGGAAATTATAAGGATGTTTACTGGGTGCTTATTGTCATGGTTTAAGTTGGAGATAAAACTTAAACTACTGGCAGATCCGTAAAAGAAATTATTTTTCCTAACGGGTAGAATAAGGATAAATTGATGGAGTTGTTTGCTTCAAAACCACCGTCAAAGACTCAGCTCTTGTAACGTTTTGCAGGATTCCTGTCCAGCATTGATAAACAACCCAGTATAAGCAAAAACTACTTTATTAAATAAAACCGCTTCGAGAGATTTAACGTTTATAGGTGACTAGGATCGACGTTTACTATTGATGAGGTATTTCAGTATGCGTAGGGCTATAAACTGATGGATACACTGCTGGGCTAGAAAGCTATAGAGCACAACATTTTCTATCATTTGTATTCAGGAATCTGTCAGAGTGTTTGGGCCTACACAACTGCAATTTCTATCATACGTATATGTGAGTGGTGGCTCGCATTCGTAGACTAATCAAGGCGGGCAGGCATAGAAGTGGCAACTTTTTGTGGTCCGATGATTCCGTCACTTCATTTAGTGTATGACTTCGCAAATTCGAAATCACTATGTTTCGCAGGCTGTAAGACCATGTCAAAAGCTTCTATTGAATATAACCCTTAGGTGGATCGCATTATTTTCATGTGAAAGTTCGCTGGTTTTTCTGTTTTGATATTGTAAGTAGACATTTCTCGAGCATATTTAGCTGCTCTTTGAAAGTAATCTTCGCTCAAATCATCTTTTTCTATAAATTTATATGTTTATGCGTCAGCTGATTATCATTTGTTCTGATCTTTGCAGCACTTCTCGCGCGGACAAGCGATGATGTTGAAACGGGGTTTTCGGCATTCTTTTCATCAAACTCTATTTAATAATAACGATACTGAAAACCTGCTTTCATAGTAAGAAACACTGATTGATGACAGCAACGACTATATATCCGTTTAGAAAATAATAAAATTTTCGGTTAATGTGTATTTTGTTAAAATCAGACCCTGCTACTCGATATTTCTTTCGCAAGACGAAAACCAAGGGTTTTGTTGATCGTTAACATATACTATATTCTTGGGATTCAATGAATTAATTCGTCAGTAAAATTTTCAACGAGATGATGACAATGAAGCATGACGCTGGTTGTTTACGTCGACCGTATTGTCAAAACCTACTAGGGATTTGCGAAACCTTGAAAACGGTCTTTGAATCCGACTTCAGATGTCTGTGCCCTAATGGAATAATCTCAACTGATCTCCGAATACAATTGAATTTCATTAGCGTCCGACAACGTTGTTGATTTTAAGCTTGTAAAAAACAGTTACAGTGCCTTTAATAAATACCGTCTGCTTGCGTTACCGTCTGCTTGCCGACTGAAATCCTAAAATCTATTTTTAATTCGAAAGTTTTCTTATGCGAAATTATCATATTAACAGTCACGTCGCTTAATGCTAGGAGATGCCATTTACATCAGAATGCAGGTTTTCGAATGAACTTTATATTGACTGATTACATAGACTATATTCCGTAAAAGTGACAGCTAGAGTAGCATGGATTAATCTCATTGACTCCAATGCCCTTAAAAATTCAAATATATTTTATAGAATACATCCACAGAAACGTTCTTTCAGCGGAATATGTTTCAGTTTTTAAGGGCACCGAAAAGCTTTGGGAAACAGCATTTTGTACAAATGTCGATTAACGCTGACGCTCGATATTATGCTCGATTAAAACTAGAACGGTTTGACATTATTTAACTTGATTGTTACTATGAGAAACTTACGAAATTGTAAGCGCATTTCGGAATTTCAGTTAACATTTCAAAAGATAGCACATTTACTTTTTGTCATATATTTCAGCACGAAGTATCTGTTTGATTTTTAAGATTGAAAAATATGACCTTCTTCATATAGCACAGAACTCTGTATGTGGTATGTAAGCAATGAAGATGATGCACGGCGTATGCAAAAGATTTTTATTTTAGGCGTGATTTCGTTATTCCAGTGGATTTTGGAGGATTGGCCTAACGCTATTAGGTCACGTTGCGCTTTTCAAAAATTGGTTATTCATTGTTGGCGTTATCAAATCAAAATAACCATAGTCTTCTTCTGGTGAGTTGTGCTGGGTTTTAACCGACTCATCTGAAACCGTTCCAAGATTTTTTGCATTTTTCAACCAAACCTTAGAGTTTCCAATTAGCGACATTTTATCTGCCACCAAACTCAGAAAATATATGAAGTTTGAAAAATACGTAAGGCTTAATTATGTAGCCCCACCTGGGTGATATCATATGGTTAGCTTAGTAAAACATGCCCCAACTTGCCATTCACTGCGTTCCAAAGGGAAAGAGAGCGCAAGCAGAGTTCGAGACACCCGCACGGAAACGGGTGAAGGTGGTGTTTTTACTCTTCCCGACACTGCCACTCGCTTGACTGAGAGGATAAGGAGGACTAAATCACTATTGGAAGGTCACGGAGGGAACCGACGGAGTTTCACGCCGTCTGAAAAATTCCATTAGAAAGTTTACCTGGCCACTCGCTTGAGGAGGATCATGATGAGGGTGCAAGCAGGGCCAGAAACATGAGCAGGGAAGCGTGTGATAGCTACTACCCGATTTAACCGAGGCTGGCGTATAAGCACTCCTCCCACGTGACACAATCACTCGCTAAATTGAAATTATGGAAAGGTGCAGATACATGACATTTGTAAGGTCAACGCACTCGCATGTGTCATAACTTGGGTGGGGCTGCTGAACCAAACCTCTTTAAAAATATTCTCTGGCACGCAGATGACTAAAGTCGGGTAAAGGAACTGGCATTAATGTGGCCGACGGGCAAATGAGAATGCCTTATAAGAGGGCAATCCATTGCACTTCAGCGATTTCTTTCTATTAATTTGAATTCTTATGGATTTGTCGGTCCCATGAGTCCAATAACCTATTCCGGACCTCGAGGTGGTCTTTCAAAAACCGGATATGACTACGTGCTAGGGTCAAAACCTTCGCGAGGTACTTGCGTTATTCGGGTTTCATTAACGTTTGCGCCTTTTGGCTTTCGCGTAACAAAAGCTCTGGAAGCCAATGCACTCCACTATTCCCTAATGTAATCCTCGTTTTAATATGCAAATGACCACACATCATGCTCTTTTAAAACCTATTTTTACATTTCAAACATTTTCCTTTTGCTGATTTTGGCGGCAATATTAATCCTTTTTAGCAAAAAATGACCAATCAGTGATCACTGACGTAATTGAGATAATGCGACTATCAAGAGATTAATCCGTTTTTTTCAAATTTGTCTCTTCTAATAAACGGTTGATTGAGAGAACGGCCAAAAGACTGTTTAATTCTTTTCTACTTCGGCTAATGCATGAGCCACCGTTCCGAAAGTCCCCTGTCTACTGTTATACTGGTCGAGAATGGCCCGTAGGTGTTTAAGAATAGAACAACAAATCACAGGGAATTGCGTCAGTTTAACGTTCTAACTGATGTTATTCAAGTATAAAGTAACGAAAAAGTCAAACATATCAAGAGGAAAAAGAGTGTGAACATTTGGAATATAGGTTTCAAACGATTTGATAGACGCTGGAAGTTACGTTCTGCAATTTCGGTTGTTTCAACCCATTTTCTGTGCAGAAGTAGACGCGACATGATAAAAGTTAATGTAACCTTCCGGGACGTCTTCCAAATGTATTAGTTCACATTTCGACCTTCATTGTCAATTAAACTTAGTCATCTCTTGACTTGTTCACATCCTCATATTTTTGAATCAACTTTTTCTAGCACCCTCATGTTACTCTGCGCGTTAAAAACCACGTGTTTTGCGAAACTATTGCTTAAAGGCTTATTCGCACTCCAGGACGTGGAAAATGGATTTCCGCACATAGGGCGTCCATTTTACTGTTTTCGGCTCCGCACTTAAATTCAGAATGCACACACAAAGTCTATGACCTTGGTTTCATTCCAGGATAATTTCGCCAACTGATTAGTTTCACTTTCACAGAAACTCAGGATAGGTATCCCATAGTTGCCTTCAGCCTCGCAAAGCCAGTCGAACCTAAATACGCCAAGATCACGATAGGCGCAGTTCCCAAACTGAACAACTCAGTCGACAATCATTCCACGCTGGTTGCTTGCCCTACAGGGATTAAAGAGGCTACAGTGCCAGACATTTGACTCGATGTTACAATAGCAGGCAAAAGAGCTTTGAGTGGAGGTGGCTACATATATAATCTGAATCGAGTGGACGACACAAGGTAATTTCAAGCGTGGCCGACGAATGGTAGATGCCTTTTTTTCGCGTTGCACTCTGTATAACCCGCTTATCGTTATAGTGTACAGTGAGTGACCGATCTCATGAAATGTTGGCCGAAATTCTGAAATGCGTTTTCGATTTGGATGGATTACTTAGGTGGGGGTTGTAATACCGATTATCATGCGGCATAATTCCGTAATATTTCGGACTCGAAAGGATGTCTGCTTTTGAATGCGTTTCTTTTCTATCCCCTGCAAAACCAAAACTCAGTAAAAAATGACTACTTAAATAGCATGCATTCTTCGCACCGATTTTCGGCGGTATTATAAATCCGAATATATTTTATGGAAATCATGCACAAAATTATGCTTTATTTTACTCCTTTGGTAACAAATCACATCGACTTTACAGTTTATGTTTAAAGACAGAATATATTTAGGTTTCAAAGAAGTTTTTAATTACACGAGTTTTAAGACCGTGCCATGTACATTCATGCAACATCGTACCTGTCGGTTTACCATTCCTCCTCATAAAATGTACAACATATTCCCCACTTATTGCAAAATTTCATGAACTCTATATTGCATCTTCCCAAAGTCATAGAGGAATAAATTATTTTCTTTACACGCAAAGCATGCGCCTTGTAGAATGAAATCGCTGAAAGCTAATACAACGACTGAATTGGCTTAAAATTATTCGGGAATTGGAAAACTTTTTTAAAACTTATATACCCTATCTTCAAGCGTAAAATGTAAAGTCGATGTGATTTGCCAACAAAGGTCTAGAAGAAAGCATATGTTTGTGCATGTTTTTTACAAAATATATTTGAATTTATAAGACCATCAAAAATCGGTGCAAAATATGCATGCTTCATACGAAATCATTTTTTGCCGAGTTAGGGTCTTGCAGGAGATCGAAAAGAAGTAAATTCAAAAGCCGACATCCTGGCGAGTCCGAAATATTACTAGGATATGCAGCACGATAATTCGCATTAAAAATCCACCTACGTAATTCTTTTAAATCGAAAACGCATTGCATAATTTCGGCCAAAATTTCATGGGCTCGGTCACTCACTGACATCAACGATTTGCTGGCCCCATTAAGTTAGGATAAACGCGCAGACCTCATAAATGGGCTGTGATGTGTTTTAAGTGCAAAGGTTTAGCATGAAGTCTGATCGCCGCAGGGGCGTCCACGTCTCCCGACCCAGTTGATGGACTCATCGGTGTGTGGACGACGCTCTGACCAAGCCAGGTAATGGTAGTGTGACGGTGGAGAACTGGTTCTTAACGAAGTCCTCCCCTACACCTCTGGAGGTCCAGGTTGGAATGCTCCGGAGGTTTCCAAGTTAATCAAAACAGCCGCCGCCGACCGCACACTCCTCCTCACCGCCCACGCGATCGCCTTCGGGACGGCGTCACTAAGCGGCAGTTGCGGAAGGCAGTGGGAGCATCGGTCTGTGGGATGAATCGCGGTAGGCTGTTTTAGTATGACATTTTCTACTCCTCCACCCATTCCTCGTCCACATAATGCTACTTGTTGCGCTGAATCAAATGGAGGTTAATACCAACTTATGACGTGCGTTTGTCGGCCTTTGGAATGTCCGCACAAACAATAAACTACGACTGCTTCATTTAGGGCGAAACATGTAAGCCGATTCCTTTTGGCCATGCGGAAGAGAGTTAGACAGTGAGGTTGATATTTTCGTGCATTTAGATATTTTACTGGTACGTATACATTTATAAACATAATGGCAGATGTGCCGCGTATCGATCGCGCTATGAAACTCACTCGTGCTATTGTGTCGTGAGGCTGTCTCTGTCTCTCAGTCTCCCTTTAGAGTGCTATCAGCACCTCAGCGAGAAATACAAGCAGAATAGCATTGCCGGCAAAGACAAAGAGAAGCGGAATGTCAGTTTCTGGCTGCGTAGTCGTAATTTTTTAGCTATACCCAACCCCGAGGTATGCAATCCCAAAGGCTCGAACTCCAGACTGGTTAGTTAGAAGTCCAACGTTTTTAATTGCTAAGCTACCCGCTCATTGGCCTGTCGGTCGCGGTTGGCCGGTAGGTAATGCTGTCCTGGCTGCAATATGAGCCGTTCTGCGTCTGCTTGCGGGACTCGAGAAAGGAATCCAAGGCTCAAGTTTGCGAGTAAATTCCGTAAGGCGCTCAGTTTGCGATGTGATATCTCATAGAATATCAATAAAAATTCTGAAATGCGTCATCGACTCGATGAGATAACATAAGTTGGGCTGTAATACTACTCACCGTACAGCATACTTCCAAGGTACTTCATTCACGTCGGAATGCCGGCTATTAAGCGAATTTCTTTTTGACCGTCTGCACAGGGAAAACTGTTAATAATGACCACCTTATCAGTATGCATTCTTAAAATTGATTTTCAATGCCCTTATTAATGCGAATATACTTCATGGAAAACATGCATAAACATTTTCATTCTTTTACACATCATACCTTTAAATCATATTTTAATTTGGTACCTAAAATGAGTGTATAACTACGTTTTAAAAAACGTTTCCAATTCTCGAATAATGTTGAACTCGACCTGCCGTTACACATGCATTAAGGGTTTCCAATCGACAAATTATGTATTTTCCGTGTACAGAAAATCATACATCTTGACTCTCTACCAAGAGGAGATTATATGGGCTTCATAAAATTTAACGGAGAATTTGAACCATATTTAAGCAGCATTAGTCCGTGCAGGGACACGATGTTTTATAAACAGACATTTCGTGGTCCTGAAAATCTCATAATTATAAACTTTTCACAACCGCATCACGACCTTCCATCAAGTACAAATTTTAAAGACGGCGTAGTTTCCATTTAAATGGGCAAAAGGATGGATATTTGTGCATTTTTTGATGAAATATACTTTGATTAATAGGGGCATCGAAAATCAATGAGAATAATACATTCAACAGACTTTGTCCTTTTTTGCAGAGTGCACGTTTCGCAGACGGCCAAAAGAAGGCCATTCGAAAGCGGGTATTATGAAGTAAGTGGAATATCTTGGGTGTGTGCTGCACGGTAATTGGTATTACAACCCTACTTAAGTAATCTCATCGAGTCGAAAACTTATTTCAGAATATAGGCTAACATTTCATGATTTAGAACACCTACTGTAAGTGGCATGCATCTCCTCAATGATTTCTATTACCCTACCAAACTCAAATATATTTCATGCAATATAAAAAATGTTCCTTTTTTCTTCTCATTTGGAAACAAATTACTCCTCAATATTTTATACTTGAAGCAATATAGTCGTGCGGTTTTAAAAACGCTTCTAGTTATGATATTTTTCAAACCGTGAAATGCCCGTTCATCAAGCATCCTAGACGACGGTCGGTTGAAGGATTCCGACTAACCTGATGTAGACTGTGGACCGTTTTGCCAACGACAGCTACGTTGGAGTTTAAGCCTTACCGTTACCCTTAAATTTTTGACTAAATAAAAGCCTACCATCGACGGTTCGTTTAAATTCTTTTTATTTTGGGCTATTGCTTTTTGATTTTGTTCTAGTTATCGAGCTCACTTTCGTTGACAAATAGTTGCATAAGGTAAGACGATCGGGGGAAATTTAATTATTTTCGGTGTTTTATTGCATTATACCTGCTGGCCGTCTTGCGCTTTGCCATAACACAGAACCCGCCCCTATCATGATTTCCCTTTGACACTGGCCGCAGACTACCTCAAGTTAATTGAGGCCCTACACCCTACCGTCGCCACATCCTGTCTCTACACTTACTTATGTTGCTCGTTAAATTTACAACACTGCTTAAACTCGCCTCAAGCCCTTACGAAACTCATGTACTATTATCTGAATAATGCGTAGAAACGTATAGCAGTCTGTATTTTTGAACCTATGAGTGCGAGTTTAATGGCAGGTCAAATAAGAAATTATTCAGGATGTAGAGTATTAAAAACCAAAGAACGCCTTTCTCTCAAGCATAAAATTCGAAAACGTCATAGTTCACCAATACGTACATAAAACTACACATGTATTTTTCGGACAACGATGGGACGTAGGACCACTAAATAACGTGTGGTAGCCTGTAGACCGTCACATACGCTGAATAGTGGTGGTGGGCATTTTACGGGTGGAATGATACACAGGACGGAAAGCAGAAAAACAGGGAAAATAACTTAATTTCCCCCTAATGTCTTATTGTACGCTGCCATTTGTCAAATAAATTGGGTGCGATAGTTACAAAATGAACTGTGAGCAATTTTCAAAAAATAAAGCGCAGCTGGTGACTTAAGATTTATTGAGTAAGGGAAGGAAATTACAATGGAAACGGAAAACAAAAAGTAATGTTTACAGTCACACTGAAGTTTAGGACATATTTTTGGAGTTGCCATCCATTTAGGGCTCCTGCACACTATCGTTACCCTTTTTTAATAATGCAATATGTTCTTTTGTTTTCTCCGAAATTTTGATGATGTGATTTCTGCCTGGTTTTCAAATCAGCCTGATTTTTTTTTCTAAAAATCACACAAGCCTAAGATTTCAAATCATAAAATCGGAGCACTTTGGAGGAGCAGTCTTTGTCGACGACAGAAAACGATGCGAACATTTCAGTAAACTTTTTAAAACCGTTGTACATTTCAGTTCCATGTTAATCGTCTTTCGGCAGAGCATTCCATTTATAGCATTTGCTAATCGCAGGAAGTCTCCTTATAATTCCCAAAATGTGTCTGTTCATTTTGCATAGAAGGAAGACTTCTAAGCTAATGTCTTTATCGGTGTGACTGTTCGTTTAGTTCCATAAAATATTATCGGTCTCTAGTTGATGTCTCATCCTCTTTGCGTGTCGATCGTGCATATGCGTAATAAAAAGATTAGAATAAAGACAGGGATAATTATTTTAAATAGGCAATATAGTTTCCAGCCGCGGAACGCAAAACTGTCGCGCTGAAAACACCGCACTCACTTATCGCATACGTTGAACGGACCTGAAAAATGCAAGTTCTGAAATCATCTTACACGCCCAACAGTCAGGAAAAAGAATATCCCAAATTTTCACACTTTCCAGGGAAGAGCGATTATCTTTGTATAAAAACGTTTTGTCAAATCGAGTTTTTGTAAGTTCAAGCTAGAGGCATTTCCTTTCATTTTGCCGCTAGGAGGAAGTATCAGATATATTGGAAGCGCTGTTGTAGCGAGATTGCCGCCTAGATAGGTGACAAATGCCGTTTGAATAACGCACATAAGGTTCACCTCACACGATTAGAAAGCACGGGCTGAAATTCCTCTCTTTAGGCAAAACGTCTATTCTGTTGGGGAAAGGGAAGGGCCATACAGAAATGCTGACGGTTTTGAAGAGTCCATAGGTGTTGTTGTTTCAAAGACTGCCCGAGGATATAACGTGAAACTGTTCACAACTGCGTGCGATCCAATTAAACGGGAGTTTAGCGGACAGATTGCGTAAATTAAAACCCCAGATAGTGATCCACGGACACATAGACTATGTACGGAAATGTTTTGTTTCAGACCATGTGGTTATATTCTTTTGTTTTGCTGGTTTGCATACTTACTTTTCGCCCTGCTTGCAATCTGTTCAACGACAATACCAAAACTATCTAACTATTTCGCTGTTTAAATCAAACCGCTATCAGAATCTTTGCAAAAATATCGCCTTTCGTTTTATCCTTCCAAGGAGGACGTTTACATAAATACCTCATTCTGCCTTTGGCAGTCAAGTTGCTTCTATTTGCCCGTACAACATGTATGATATCATTTGCATGACCAATGAGGCAACTGCATTTGCCGTGCAATTTTATTTATAGAATTCCTCAAGCATAGATTTTACGTATTCTTCAGCTCATAAATTTGTGACCTACAAATCAATTTAATATTTTTTGCCAAAGAAATTAAGCAGTATTTTGTTGAGACATTTGCAGGAACTTACAGTCTATTTTTGAACCCTTTCGACAACCGTTTTAGGTGAATACACAATGGGAGAGCAGTTTTTATGCTTCTGGCTAAGGTTGAAACAGGCGCAGCAATTTCGTCTGCAACAAAATAGCATGCATTTTGGAGAATCTGTAAGAAGCCTGCAATTATTTACTCATACTGAGGGGAGTACTGTCGAAAAACGGTTTACATGACAAATCGTTTAACATATGCCTCCGAATAGGCCGGAAAATGTTTTAAAAAATTTACTTTTCATGTTTCTTCGCCTGGCTTACGGGTGATTCAGTGAGGAAAATTACCTGGGTACATCGATTCGGCCTCTATTAGCATAAAAAGCCGAGATCTTTATCGAATGAAATGGTTAAAAGACCACGAGTGGCTGTTGTGGCACCATTTTCAGTTGTTGCAGTTAGAGATTAACGCTTCAGATTTGGGACCGTTCCAGGAAAAAAGCCGCAAGTGCGGTAATAAAAATAGCACATTGATAACAACCCTTTGTTAAACAACATTGCTCCAACGTTATCCTTTACATGGAAATATTTCCCTGTGAACCAGAAGTTGTCAGACTGGCAGCGCAATTCAAAGTAGTAAAATGTTTATTTTGGGCGTGGTTTTTGAAAAGATACCGTCTGCCGTCAGTTGATAGAAATGGTTAATTATAAATTTCATTTTTAGTGCTTTGTAAATAAGCATTTTGGAGGATTTGATTCAAACGGAGTCTACCAATCTCCATGTTTTAATTAAATAGAGCTTGGTGCAGTGGACTACAGTAGGTGGGCTCACGCATGGAATGTCAACAGAAATTCCGAAATGCGTTTTTGTTTCGAGAAGATAAATCAAGAAGCGTCTTAAAACTAGTCAGTTTGCAACATACTTCTATAATATTTCAGTTGCCTCAGGATGCCGGCTTTCAAATGTATTTCCTGTTGTCAGCAAGCCAAATCTCCACTCTGTAAAAAACGGCTACTTAAGTGGCACGAATTTTTCTCATTGATTTTCGATGTTCTCAAAAATTCAATTATAGTTCATAGAAAACATACATAAAAATATTCATTCATTTACATATTCGGTAGATAACTATGTTTTCCCTAATTTTATACGTGCAAGGGGGACATAATTCAATTTTTAAAAAAGTTTCAAGCTGTGAGATTTCGTAATACCGTGAAAGGGCCTGTCATCCAACGTCATGTCTCCGCATTTACCAAAGTGTCTTGTAAAGTTGACAATGCGGCTCAACTCCACTGCTTAATCTTATGAACCCCATATGGTCTCCCCTTAATAACGCAGAGAATTATATTGTTTTTCGTACGCGGAAAGTATAGGGCTTGTAGTTTTGGAACCCCCGAATCCAAGTGTAACGTTAGAGCGGGTTCAAAATTATCCGGGAATTTGAAAGGTTGTTTAAAACCAAATGTTATCCTTCCTTCGAGTTTTAGATTGAAAAAAGACGTAATTTTTACCGACTGAGCAAAAAGAATGAATATTTTTATGCATCTTGTCCATAAAATATAATTTAATTTTGGAGGGCTCCGAAAAACAGTAAGACAAATTCGTGCTATATAGGTAGTCGTCTTTTATAGAGTGCAGTTTTTCCATGCAGCAGAAAGGAAGTACATTCGAAAACCGACAGCCTGATGTAACTGAAATATTATGGAATAATGTTGCAGGCTGATTAGTTTTACGATTTTACTTAATTAAACTTTCCGAAACGAAAACGCACTTCGGAATTTCATGAGTGGGCACATCTACTGCGTGCGGTATACACGAACGAGGTGCTGTAGGTTTGCTAGCTGCTTCAAGGGGGAGGGAAAAGACAGTGAGACCGGTCCTGGGGAATTCATCCCTATTGGACTGCAGCGCATTCCTTGTCATATTTACTTCAACGTGCACCAGTCCGTCACGAGGTGCTAAGCGTTGCGACTTCGAGGACTGTCATTTGGCCGGGCCAGGTTCGGTGAACTTTCCTGCACGATACTCCCACTCAGAGGGAGTCTAAGTCGACAACTTCTTGTTCTAAAGTTGTGAAAATCCCCATTGCTATATTCGGAAGAAACAGTGGCGAGCAAACGTTGCTTTCGATAACTTCTCCTCAGGCCAGTACTGCTTAATGGGACGGGGTACAGTGAGTGAAAAAATCGATATAATTAGTTTTAAGGTACAGGCTAGGCAAGAGCGGAAGGGCACAGAATGTTGTATGTAGTTAGTCAACCTTCGACCACGGTAAGCGCGGAGCCTAAACGAGGTTCTTCTGGGCGTATAGGGTCGGTTTTCATAACCTGATGGTGGCGGCTTCTGCTGTTGCTAACAGGCGCTGGCCCAGTAGCTTAGGGTAGCTCGAGAGGACCTTATAAATCACAGGATATGCTTCAGCGGGGTCCACACGATACCCTGAATCCACTGCATGCGCAAGGATGGCGCTGTCTATTCTCCTAGTTTTACCCTTTGCCAGCCATGCGGGAAGGGGCTCTCTTATTCTTTTGGAAAGGCGCCGACTCGTACGACCAATATAGCCTGTTCCAAAGGAGCAAGTGAATGAGTAGATGCACGTTGAGGTGGTCTGAGTTGGCAGCCTATCCTTGCCTTCTTCGCATATAATAGGGAAAGTGAGGAATGATATGCGGACCCTTGCTGTTGGGAAGGTTCCCTAGACAGATTGGCCAAGGCGTTTTCTTATGAGTTCACTCGCAGCGTCTCCTTGAAAGGGGACACTGAGAAACAACTTTTTTTCGGTGGTCAGTGTGGTGGGCCAGCGCCTGTTAGAAAGAGCAGAAGCGGCCGCAACCAGGTTACGAAAACCGACCTTATGCGCCCAGAAAATCTTCGCTCAGGCCGCGCGCTTACCATGGTCAAAGGTTGACTAACCACGTATAACTTTCTGCGGTTAGATGGTAGTTGGTAGCTCTTCCGGTACGAAAAACTCCCAGCTGCCTGTCTTACGGGACCGGTGGTAATAGGGGCTATACGGGTGGGCAAATGAGTGGAGCCGTAAATGGCGCTTGTATTGTCTGCCTGGAATTGACGCTCATGTTAAAGTGGAAGCCTAATTTAAATAAGGTGAAAAATGCAAGGAGGGTATAAGAATAAGAATGGATAACTAGTACGGTATGCGGAATAAATGCATCCTTGCCCCAGGTTGAAAAGAATAGCAAGTGAAGGCGAACAACCAATAGGAAGAAAGCAATGTCTCTTAAGGTCATTCCGCAGTATGTGCGATAGTAATCTAACCGGCAGAATGGACATGGGAACACGAGAGTCATGCAGCGGCACGTAGGACGGCATAACGCAAGAGGGGTAAGACTTTAATGCGAAAAATATGTTTGGGCGGAAGAGAAAACCCGTATATAATAGTTTATTGCCACTGTGGCCACATTTAGGATTACAAATATGGCAGTAGTTGTTTGCTTTGGGTGAATGGTGTATTATGCAATGTAAAGAGGAATTAGCGCTCTGTATATGAAGGTCCACATTGTTCTGCTTGCAGAGCCCAGTCTCTTAGAAGGCGAAGGAAAGCAGGACCGCAAATGGATAGGCCGACAGATTATTCGCGGATCCTGAAAATAATCCAGTCGCTCTGCCTAGTGCAGTATCTCCAACAGAAAGGACTACTGACCTGTAAGGTCTTATGTAGATGTCGAAAGGTCATGCCATTACAAATACTGCGACAGCACACGGATGGTTATGCCTTCAGGTAAGATCTGTGTACTGCGATATGCAGACTTAAGATGCGCCGTGTGGGGAGATTTTTGCAGCGCATCGTTCTCGGGACGGTCGAAGTGAACAAAGTCCTTCCTGCTACCAAATACAACCGGCTGCTCGTAAAGGCTGGTGATGAAGGGCAACACTGTCAATACGACTGATGCAGTGAATGGAGCATCGGTAGACACCCTATCTGCGCGCCGGTTGTCCTTTCGTACACGATCACGCCGGACTCAACTGGAGGTCTGGAGTAAAAAAACTCAAGGGCGCAGGCTAAATGCCGAAAGGGAGACCCGCGCCAATCCGCCTAGGATAGTACCTATGCTATTAATCTGATGCAGGTAATACAGTGCGTGCATGCAAATAAAAGCATAATGAGAAGCATGATGAATCTTAATCCGCCTAGGATAAATCTTTCGCCTTTTACTAAATATTTCCGTGAGGGGTGCAGTAAAATGACTCTATGCAGACATTTTTTCAGTTCCACGTTCTCGGGGCGGTTAAAGTGAAGAAGAAAGTCATCCTGACAGGGCTTCTGCGCGTGCACTCCCAGACATAATGAGAACGTAATCACAGCTACTGAAATTGAGCCAGTAGGAACAATTGTAAAATCAGTGGGCAGGGCTACCAACTTCCATCGTACCCTTTCTGCGCTCTTTCGCTTTTGCCTAACCTGTAAGTTAAAACCTAACTTTTATCGATTTTTTTCACTCACTGTACCCCGTCCCATATAACTGTATTGGCCTGACGAGAAGTTATCGAAAGCAACGTTCGATCGCCACTGTTTCTTCTAAACTTCCTGTTTCTGTGAAAATCTGGTCCACCCCGCTGGGATTAGGTCGTGCACGGCACGTATACGGGGGCAGTTTATCTGCCACCATCTCTGGTGATGGGTGCGGGTGCGACTTCGAAACGTCAGGCCAATAAACTTCCCGTTCCTTTAATAGCATCTTCTTTTTCTTTGAGGTTGTTTCTCTTTGTCAGGCATTATGGCTGAGCCCGCTCCCGGCCGAAGTCCGTGACCGAGGAGCAAATGCGCGGATGCCGCACATTTCACTGTCCCTCCTTAACCTTGCTGTGCCACTCACAGTGGACTCCGTCGCTTTCAACAGCCGAACTGTCATTGTGAGCCCGCTTTGCCGTAGCGGTTGTGTCCAAGGTAGTTTTTCCTTCAAGGACGACGTTTGGCACTTTGTGGTGATGGATGGTGCTGTCACAAGCATAATAAATTGACACCCAAACACATTGGCTTTTCGAAATAGCAGCATTACTCTCCGGAGGGTAACTGTTGAATAAGTGCTGTCTTTATAATTGTAATCCATATTTACTGTAATGACACAGTTTTTACCTTGTCAATTGTCAACAGATGGTAAGTGATTCCTAAGCTGAAGTTCATGACATTCACGGGAGTGCATTTGACCACATTTACACCCAGATGGGTCTCATCTTTCTCTGTCCAGAGTCTGTGATTACTCTATCTACTCTGTCATGCGCTTATACAGTTTTCCTAACCACTCTGAAGTCCAGAAAGTTCGGGGCATATCGAGTCCCCACCGTTGAGGCGTTCATGAAATCATGACGGCACACGCTTGTCAGGTGACGATCACAGATTCACTGGCTCTGACTCTTTGAACTAGCCGCATGGCGGACGCCGTTGAAACAAAAGTAGATGGCATCATTCTTAAGATTTCAACCAAACTTTTAAACTGGGATTTCGATTAAAAAGGATAACCCAGGTGGGCCATATAGTATTTGTTACCATGCAGAATAATCCCGGGCAGTGAAGTCCCTTATGCTCCCTCCGGCTGGAAAGCTCCGTACTACGTGTGCCATTGTGTTAAATTTCAGCGAAATTATTGTGACGATCAGTGTCAGTATCGGTTTCGGTTAGAACACGGAAACAGTGTCGTACCTCAAATTTAGCACAAGGCCACTTGTATTAGAGGATAGGGACTTTTTCATCCCAAACAAAAGATATTTTGGTGCCTGAAGATACCGGATTTTAAATACGAGACTTTCCGACAGCGTAATGAAATAAGGCTTGCTGTATACGTCTGACATTGATCTTCGGCGGCCTAATAAAGCTCAGCATATTCCATGGAGAATCTGAACAAATATGCTTTTCTGCATATATTTTCCGTGTAATTGACCTTTCTTTCTTATTTTAAGCCCTAGAAAATGATATGTTCTGGTTTTAGAGCTGCTCATTAATTTCTCAGTAATTTTTGCGTCATACGTCTCTCTGGGGTTTCCAAAGAGCAGATAGTACACTCTTTATTTGAGGAAAATTATGCATTAAATTAAATTGCAGAGACGTTATCTTATTAAGATCACGACTTTTTAACGTATCTAAAACAAGCTGAAAACTTCATAAACTGCATTAAAAACACGCTGATAAGATGCTATCTAATGAAATATTCGCAAGTCTAAAAATCACGTAATAAGAGACGTTTTAGGACTAACTGTTTATGTATCTCTGCTCAGAATGCTTAAACATCACAGCTTCTTACAGGATAGGTATAAGGACGGATATTTTATGGGCGCTTCCTACAAAATTGGTTTTCATCTACAAGGACACCGAACACCAACGGCAAATGTCTGCCATTCAAATGACCCTCTTAAAGTGAACTTTATTTTTATTTAACTGGAAACCGACATCCTGACCTGACTGAAATCCTTTCTGCAGTATTCTGAATGATAATCAACGCTTCAACTCCTATCAAACAAATTCTTTGAACCGAAGTTGTATTTTCTAATTCCCCTTCGCGTTTTCATGATACATCCGGCTTCCTGAGCAGCAGGAAATCAATAATTCATGCAAAAATGGGTAGCGACGATGAGAGGCATTCTACGTCTTGCAGGGAGGATGTTGGACAAAGAGCTTCACGGAGGCGACTGACAACTCTTGGATCACGACTGGACGTTGTCGTCCAAGGACTGCAAATTTAAAGTCAACCAGTTCGCACACCCAAAAACAGGCAAGAGACATCAAGAACAGTGGTAGTTTCGTCTGGGCAGACGAAACAAGACTTTACTTAACCCTACAATTTTTTGGGCACAGAGAGCGATCCTTCTCAGAAAATCCGTAGTTGTTATTCTGAAAAAAAACAAAATTTTTCGAAACCGAGAAATGCGACTTTTGTCAATTTCAAGCTCAGCACAGGAGGAAAAAATGTTCCTCTCCATGAGAAGTATTCACGTACTCTCGGGAGTAAGCTGATAAAGATCTGCTATTTTTATGTGCTGTAGCCAGTTTCCGGAAAGTGTCCACTAGGGCATAAAATAAAGGAAAATAATGGCCTCGTTGTGCAATCCTCTGGGCTGGCCCATTCGGGTCTACGACATATTATGTGAACTAGCGGTAACTGTACCGACTGCTCAGATATATGTTGTGAACATCGGCGAAATAACAAGGTAATTGCACATTCTCACGTGTTTTCCATTACCCACTCCGCTTTCGACGTTGTTCCCTAGGGAATTGACAAAAAAAGCGGAGCGGCGCTATGAGAATGGGACCTCCTAGGTTAGAGCACAGAAGGTTTAGAAAATTCTCAAGTAAAGTCAAGTGAAGACCATTCTGACATTCGCAGTCAGAATGCAGAGGCATACGTCGACTTTATATTAATATTACTATTGACAGTCATCTGAGACAACGGCCTCCGCATTTTGACGAAGTCCATGAGATTTTCAGATATCTACAATTTGGCAACAACCTTTGCGAGACGAAGAGCCGAGTCCCAGGAAGTAGTCTTGAAGAAGGAGACACGATCGCCGGGATAAGAGCTTTATTAGCCTGACGTTTTGGATTCCTACTCAAATCCATCATCAGAGACAAAAGAGCAGAAACGGGTGGTTGTTGCACAAGGGGCTGCGGTATTTATAGGAAAGCTGCCAAATCCAACGTCGCCCAGAAACGACAAACGGGTGCACAACCTGTCATCAAAGGAGCTGACGAAGGACCAGATGCAGGTTTTACGGCACGAAGCTTCATTTAACACGGCTGACGCCAAACCTGTTAACATGATTGCAGCAGTGGAATCAATCCTTTGTCAGACGGAGGCAACGGAGGAGACTAAGAACCTCATCCGACACCAAGTGTCGTCTCTCCTGATGGCCCACAGGCCGCGGGAAGTGCTTTCCAAGGTCGAACGTGATGGGCTTAGAGAACTCAAGGCCGACAAAGACCTGGTCATCGTGCCAGCGGACAAGGGACGCGCCACAGTTGTACTGGACAGGATAGACTACCTACAGAAAGCCAAAGGTTTACTGGAGGACCGACAGTTCTATGTCCCATGTGCAACGAACCCTTTAAAGGCGCTGACACGCGAAATTAATGCTACGTTGTTGGCTTTGGAGAACTCAGGCGCAATAAAACCGACCGACAGACGCATGGCGAGACCCCAAGATACGGCTTTGGTCCGATTCTATGGCCTCCCTAAGGTGCACAAAGACGCGCTCCTCTCCGACCCATCGTGTCGCTCAAAGGGACTCCAACGTACGGACTGGCGAAGTGGCTGTTCCGGCGTTTCAAGTTCCTGACCGCTGAGTCAGACACCACGGTCTCTTCGTCAGCACAATTCCTGGAGAAACTCAAAGGGGTAAGCATCCATCCAAATGAGGTCATGGTATCTTTTGATGTTACATCCCTTTTTACTTCTATTCCCCAGGACCTGGCGATCGAGACAATTGAGCTGCTACTACAAAGCAAATACGATGAAATGGAAAACCGTCTTGGACACGCCCAAATGCTTCAGCTCTTGAAGCTCTGTCTCGGGACGTACTTCACGTTCAACGGGACAATCTACGAACAGGTGAAGGGCACACCAATGGGTTCGCTGATTTCGGGATTCATCGCCGAGGCGGCCCTGCAACGGTTAGAGTCGCTGGTCTTCCAACACCACAGACCGAAATTCTGGGCCCAGTATGTGGATGTCAACTTCGTCGTTATCGAACGGGATCAGGTGTTGACATTCCACGAACATCTCAACGCCGTCTTCCCGGACATTCAATTTACGATGGAGGAGGAAGAGAACAACCAGCTGGCCTTCCCGGATGTCCTCGTATACCGCAAGGATTGCGGTGGACTTAAGACCAAAGTGTTCAGGAAAGCGACAAATACGATGCAAGTACTGAACTTCAACAGTAACCACCCAATCAGCCACAAACGCAGTTGTGTAAGGACGCTCTATCGGCGTGTCGAAACGCACTGTAGTGAGCCGGAAGACAAAATTGCTGAACTACAATACCTCCGACGGGTTTTCAGAGCCAATGGCTACCCGCGCAACTTCGTCGACCGGTGCATACGCAAAAGGGACAAAAGGCCTAACCGCACGGACACCAAGTCCTGGCGGGCACTTCCGTATGTCGCACCACTTGGGGTTGGAGTGGCACACAGACCGGAGGCAACCATCAAGCGTCTGATCATGAAACCGAAAGACCCACTGCCACGGCTAGAAACTTCTGGAGTCGTTTATCGGATCTGGTGCAGTTGCGGACAAAGCAACTACGTTGGAGAAACCGGAAGACAGCTCCGAACGAGAATGGCCGAACACGCGGCAGCGGTGCGCAGAAATGACGCCAGCTCTCAAGTTGCAGTTCATTCGACGAGATCCGGCCACACATTTAAATTCGATGAGGCCGAAATTCTCGCAAGAGGTAACAACCGAGTGAGCCGGGAGCTACTGGAATCATGGTTTACTGGCCGCCAGTCCATCAACAAGTGCAACGATCTTCCCATTCCATACTCCGTGCTGAAATTTCGCCTAGGCGGGGTAACAGGCTATGCGGGGAGCGCAGAGGTGAACACTCTTCCCAACACCGGGGTCGATGCGTCAGATGGTCGAGCAATCATCACGCCAACATCCAACGCACGTGATAAAATTGCAGCAATTATGGACTCGAATGTCGGCCATCAAGCAATGATCACACCAAGCGCTACGATCCCGGATGAAGGGGGGAGCCGTGAATGTTCATAGGTATGCGGTAGCATGGCTACTGCATCCTATAACTACCGCAGACCCTTGTTCAACAACCACCCGTTTCTGCTCTTTTGTCTCTGATGATGGATTCGAGTAGTAATCCAAAACGTCAGGCCAATAAAGCTCTTGTCCCGGCGATCGTGTCTCCTTCTTCAAAACCTTTGGGAGAGTTAAACGCTTGTAATAAGCGGTACACTTTAGCTATTTGAATTAACCGCATGTAAACCGATAACTTCATATCCGCTTGACCAAATAGTAAGACTATTAGGTAGATGGCTGTGATTTGAGAATTACGTATCTGGAATGTACAAATATATACCTATGAAAGTTGAATTGTCGCAAACAACGTCGTTCACCGCATCTCCCTCGGGGAAGAAATAGCGCCCGCGACTCGAGCTTGAGTTATTCTGCAATGGGGCTCACTCGCCGCACCACCGGCTCGGACAGTGGGCTGGTGCCTAAGAGTGAGAATAGTGATTGAGGTCGACGGTCTCAAACCATATTCGTTGCTATAAACAATCTGATGTGCTTGAAGCTATTATGGGGCACTAAAATTCATGGCTTGAAAGGCTGCCAACTGATGGTGTAACTCGGGCCTCGCAGTCAGTTCTGAGTTTGTTTGTGCGAAGTGGCCGGATGGCGAATTGAGAAAGAGACTAAAGTGACTCCTTCTTTAGGAGCCCTCTTTGACATTGCCATCCAGTGGGATCCGAGACGGAGAGATGGCACGCTCCCAGGTGACGATTATGGCCGTACTAGTCACGTACGTCATCTTCAGGTTTTATGAAGGGCCATTTCACGGTATGAAAAATCTCACAATTAGAAGCTCTTTTTAAGCCGAATTGTACCCTTTGTTTGAGTGTAAAATTGAAATAAGACGCCAGTTTCTACTTAATGGGCAAAAAACGAATATTTGTTGCATATTTTCCATGATATATAATTAAATCTTTATGGGCATCGAAAATCAATGAAAAAATGCATACTACTTAAGTAGTCCTTTGTTACGGACTGTAGTTTTTGCATGCAGCCAAAAGGAAGTCCGCTCGAAAGCCAGCATCCTGAGGTAACTAAATTATTGTATAATTATGCTGCAGGCTAATTTGTTTTAGAATTCTACATAATTAATTTTTTCGAAGAGAAGACGCATTTCGGAATTTCTGTTGAGATTTCATGAGTTGACCCACTTACTGTAAGGAACTCGACGCTCTTTGTCGGGGCTTGGCCTCTCAGTCGGTTGTATCGTTGGTTGTATCGCTTGGTTAGTGGATTCGAAACGCACAAAGACCGCCGAGATTTTTACAATCTGGCATTCACTTAAATATCAAGCTTAATCAATCACATCACCCAGAGAGTTTATTCAGTGGGCTGAATTTTAAAAATTATACAGGAAGTGATAACTCGGACTTACAGTAGATGAGCTAACTCATTAAATGTCAACCAAAATTCCGAAATGCATTTTCGTTTCGAAAATATTAATTACATATGGTTGTAAAACTATTCAGTATGAAAAATCATTCTAAATTATAATAGTTACCTCAGGATGCCGGCAGTTGATAGAAATTTATTCCGGCTGCATGCACAAACTACACTCTGTAAAAATGGGTACTTATGTAGCATAAATTTCTCTCATTGATTTTCGATGCCCCTAAAAGTTCTATTATATTTCGTGGAAGAAACGCATAAAAATATTCATTTCTTCGATCCTGCGATACAAAATTACATCTTATTTCCAATCTTTTACTCGGACGAAGGGTATAATTAGGTTTTCAACGTATTTTTTTCGATTCCCGAATAATTTTAAACCCGACCGGTTGTTACCCTTGCTTTTAGGGTTTCAAAACTATAAGCCATATATTTTCCGCTTACAGTAAACCACACATTGCTCTACGGTAAGAAAGGGGGACCATATAGGGTTCATGAAATTTAGCAGTGCATTTGATCCATATTGTCAACTTTACAAGCCACATAGGTAAATGCAGAGATATGCCGGTTTATGAGTCGCCATTTCACGGTTTTTAAAAGTTCTACAGTTATAACCCTTTTGGAAACCGATTTATGTCAGTCCTTCGAGAATAACATTAGAAGAAGACGTACTAATCTGCCGAATGAGCAAAAGAATAAATATTTTTATGCATGTTTTACATGAAATATAATTTAACTGTTACGGGCATCGAAAATTAATGAGAAAGATTCATGCTAAATAAGTATCCATCTTGTACATAATATGGTTTTTGCATGCAGCCGGAAGGAAGTTTAATCGAAAGCCGGCATCCTGAGGCATCTATTTAAATTAGACTGATGGTGCATACTGATTAGTTTTATAACCATAAGTAATTAATATTTTCGAAACGAAAACGCATATCGGAATTTCGATTGTCATTTCGTGAGTTAGCCCACCTTCTGTGCTTTTTTCAACCTACAGATTTATATAATATTCAAGTCACTAGCGACTAGTTCGTCTTCGAGAGAATTGACCATGTGGAAGAGAGCGGTATCCCTAATTTTCCCGGATTTCTTATTAAAAGTGTCTAAGTTGGCAGCCTCTGTTCGCGTGCTACTGCTACTTAACTATTGCCGCTGTGTGCCTCGGTAGATCAAAGTAAACGATGAGTCAATTTTTGGACACCAAGATCAAGTTCAATTAATTGCGGACCTTCATTTTTGTTTGATCACTATTGAGAATGTTTCCAACAGAGACAGGACAGTGTATTTGGGCTTAACCAACGCTGTTCACTTGTTGGCAGCCCTGTCGCGACGCAAGTGATTTATTCTTTATATGTAAGGAAAGCAGCATAGGCGGGTTTGATTTAAGGCTGCGCTGCTTACTTTAAGCCTTTCAATAATGGTTATAAGTGTCATCTTTTGTATATAGATCAGTCAGCTAAATAAGAACTTGCGTTAATTTTTAAAAAAGATTTAACCACCTCATAGATCTAAAACCTATCAATTAAAAAGAGCAAATAGAGAATTAGTAATAGGTTTGGAATCCCTCCGAAATGTCACGTCAGGCTGAAGTTCTGTCAGCAACTCCACAAAGTATAACGCATGTCAGAAGACGTATTTTGAATTCGCAGTATAAACACATTATATCGACAGTAGTTTCCCTAAGCGCACTATGAGCCTTTGTTAAGATCGCCTTGTTGTCTGCTTTCAGGGTAAATATGTTTTCGCTTTTTTATCACGTCAAAGACAAGGATTAGGTATACGCGCGAGATGTGAGAATTCTGATCGCTAATTAAGAGAGTTACTAACGGTTTAATACTACTGCCTAACTGGCAGACATATGCATTCTGCCAGACTGCACTCTGTGCCGACCATTTTTTTTTAATGAGCTTTTCTCTTACTACAAAATTGGCTGTTGGGAAGCAGAACAATGGGCCAGCGGCACCCGACTTCTCGGAATGGTGCATGTCATCCTGTCGGCGAATGGCCGACCAAAAACTCCACCGAAAAACACCTAATTTTAAAAATAATGTAGACGGTACTCCATACTTTTCCTTACCCCACGCATATGCTTATCTTCACCGCGCCTAATTTCAAGGATCTGCATTTGAATGCAAAATGCGTTCAACAAGCAGTGCATGCCTTTTACAGGAGCCAACAATGAAAAAACTACCGACCGATAGACGCTGTTGACAAATATAGGGGGGTTGAAATGAATTTTTCTGAGTTTGTGCCATCATCAGCCAGGCATGGACACAGGCCTCTCTCAAGTATTTTTAACACTTCGTAAAATATATGAATTATAAAGTGTACAATTCTTTGCGAATGAAAAAGCCCTTATCACGTAAGCGTTCGAGAACGATCACTTAGCTGGCCATCAGACACAAGTGGTGTACAAGTCAGTTATCTTATTAACTGTGCCTAACAATTGACTCGAAGTTTAACCCACAGGATCGACTTCGTACGACTTCATCTGTGTCTAATAATCGCGTGGCAACTACACCCTGACAGAAATGGTTGTGTTCGTTTTCATTTGACCTTGATACTTTTGTGTTTAACATCAGGATCGATATTTCTATCGGTGCAAACCTCAACTGGGTGTCTTACCTCCAGGGCGCCATCGTCCTTCTTTGTTATACAGGCGCCGACATACAGCACACGAACCTCTGAGTTCCGTACCTACAAAATTATTGGACTCATACATCGAAAAAATAGTGCAAACGCCCTAAAATCGGGCGACTATTCTCGTTGCTTTCTGTTAAGCTCTTTAAGCAGAATGAGTCAACTTTCTCAAAAATATATGGAATAGACGCATGTTTGGATCGCGACTACATGAGGAGGCGACGTATCATCACAAATGGCCGGCCGCATCTACGAAATGGATCTTGAATTTAATTTAGCAGCCACCAAGATAATAGCTCTCGCCGGAAACAAAAGAGATTAAGAATTGACTGAATTCTGGGCCTCAGATGAGAACTCAGTCAATCAGTTTATCGGTATGGTGCCGATGTACGCAGCCCTGCGCAGTTACCTCCAGTCTTACACCATCGATCGTTGATTGGCTAGCACGTCCTACGACTGTCACTCGTACTTCTGTCGCGCCTCTCGCTGACGGTAGACTCCTGTACAATTTTCAAAGCTGAGAACAATAGACAGTCTGTCCCGGTGCTCAACCAGTCCCCTCCTTCACATCCTGCGATTTATAGACCTAGTATTTCGGCCAAATGCAAGATTCCGAAGTTGCTAGTTTCGTAAAAATATTTACTTACAAAAAAACCTATTAGAGATTCAAAACAGCTCATAGAAAATAAATAAAAGCCTTACTTCTCCAGTAGGCGAGATAACGGTTTTATTTTATGTAATTCCTTCCCTCTTTAACATTCCGATGGATTTTCCGATACGCCACATAAACGAAATCCTTTAAATGTATCCCAACCATGTGCCTGCAGAGACTTCACCTTGCCTCCTAAATCTTTGTCTAAAAATTAACTTTTCCCAGAAAACAACGTTATCGGCAAAAAATGATCTCTCTGAGACACCTTTACGCTGACCGACAATCTCCCGTTTAAGCAAACCCAAAACTTACGTCCAAATTTAAATGCTCCCAAGGCAAAGGCAAAAGCGCCTGTCATTAATTATTCATCACAAAGTTTGCCTTCATGGTAAAAACGGACATGGCAATTCTTTCGATGCTGCATTTTCCTGTTGGTCGGAATTAATCCAGTATTCAGTAACCGATCCGGTCGAGACATATGGACCGGTTTTTGATTTACTGGACATGTTAGGTTCACTTGAGCGTATTGCTTACGTTTTGTCCCTCACCGTAGTTACCAGATGCAGATCACAGATGCAGACCGTCTTCTGTGCATTGAGTAACTGTTTCTCGGTAATATTGTCATGAGATTTCTGATGCCGGTGGAGTTTTGGGGTATCCAGATACTTTTAATAAGTCAATGAAGTTTGCGGTTTTCATTTTCTCAAATAAGCGTCGTGCAAGATGGTTTCCGCAATTCTATAATTACTGTACCTGCAAAATAATGCAGATTACGGAAGCTCTCAATTTTTATTAAATGGTGCATTTCATTAGCTGTTGGATGAAATTCCGATGTGTATTTTCGATTTAAGAAGAATTATTTAGTTTGAGTTGCAATATTGACTATTATGCAGCATGGTCCGATGATATTTCAGTCACGTCAGGATAAGAGCTCTATTCGTCTGACGTTTCGGATTCCTGCTCGAACACATCATCAGAGACAAGACCAGATACGGGTGGTTCATGCACAAGGGGCTGCAGTATTTATAGGATGCAGTAGTCATGTTACCGCATACCTATGAATATTCGCGGCGCTCCCCCCAGATCAGGGATCGTTGCACTTGTTGTGATGACTGTTTGATGGCCGACATTCGCGTCGTTAATTGCTGCAGTTTCAACACGTGCGTTGGATGTTGGTGTGATGACTGCTCAACCATCTGACACCGACCCTGGCGTTGAGAACAGAATTCACCTGTGCGCTTCCCGCGTCACTAATTACTTTGTCTAGGCGAAGTCTCAGGGCTGAATATGGAAGTGGAAGGTCATTGCACTTGTTACTGAACTGGCGGCCAGTGAACCATGACTCAAGCAGCTCCCGACTCACGCGGTCGTCATCTCTTGCAAGAATTTCGGCCTCGTCAATTTGAATGAGTGGCCGGATCTCGTCGAATGAGCCGCAACTTGAGAACTAGCGTCATTTCTCCTCGCCACTGCAGCGTGTTCGGCCATTCAAATCTGGAGCTGTCTTTTGTGCACGAACCACCCGTAGCTGTGTTTGAGCAGGAATCCGAAGAGTCAGGAAAATAATGCTCTTGTACAAGCAACCGCGGCTCCTTCTTCATGACCTTCCTGGGACTCGTCTCTTTGCTTCTATTCACGTCACACCATACGTGTTTCTTTTCGACAGCCTGCACAGAGCCACTCGGTGCAAAAATGATGATTTTTGTGATACGTATTTTATCTTATTAATTTTCGGCGTCCATATGATCTCAAAGATAGTTTATAGGCAACCTGCACAAAAGCGTCCTTTCTTGCACTTCTTTTATAGCCAATTACGTTCTGCTAAAATGTTATACTTGAAGAAAAGCTAGCCTTTTGTTCAAAAATCTTAACTGCGATAGTTTTAAGCATTATGAAATGTCTGGTCAAAAGGCGGAATATCTGTGCCTTTACTATTGCTCCTGCCCATATAAAGAACAAGGTTTTTATACATTACAAGAATGTATAAGACCTATCCAAAATCTTTATTAATAGTTTTATGAAGTACATAGGTATGCTGTTTCTATTTTGTACCACCTAGAAGCAATTTCAATGACAGGATGGTTTTAAAATCCATTTGAAATTGGAAAACTCTCTACAGCAAAGGGATATCATTACTTGGATTAGAATATTTGATAATGGCACAGTCAGCGACCGATAATTTAAAATGTCGGCCGGAATTCTAAGATGCATTTTTATTAGGAAGAATTACTAAGCACGGTTGTAATACTGTTTATCATACGGCACAATCCTGTAATATTTCGGACTTATCGGGATGTTGGCTTTGGAATGCACTTCTTTTCGAGCTCCTGTTAAAACCGTACTTGATTAAATATGATTAATTATGCAGGATGCATTTTTCACATTGATTTTTGGGGGTCTTGTATATCCAAGTATATTTTATTGGAAAGATCCACAAAAATACGAGTTCTCTTACTTATTGGGTGGTACTTAAGAAGTGGCCATTTACGCTATATCTTACCTGTCCGTTTTGTTAGTGTTCTGCATAAATTATACAACATAATTTGCATCCATTTCAAAATTTCATGAACACTACATCACATTTTCGTAAAATATGTAGGAATATATGATATTCCCAACACAGACTAAAATCGTTAAACGCTCGCGCAAAGGCTGATCTGGATGAAAATTAATCCGGAGTTTGGAAACTTCTCAAAATCTCGGTACATCTTCCCCTCGGGTATGATGTGCAAAAAAGGCGTTATTTGCTACGAAATGAGCAAAAGAATACATTCTTTTTTCACGTTTTCTATGGATATACTTACATTTCTAAGTGCGTTTACACCCAGTGCAATAAATACATTCTGCTTAAGTAGTCCATTTTACTGCGTGAAGTTTTTGCAAAAGGTTACAAAGAGGTGCATTCAAAAGCCGACATTATGTCCAGTCCGATGTGTTGTCTAATGAGGCTCCTCGATAATCAATATAACAACTTCATGTAACTAATGCTTCTTAATCGAAAACGCATTTCATAAATCAGCCTACATTTCTTCAGATCGGTCACTAATTGTAATTCATGAAGAAATAATTACAAAGACAATTACAATCAACGAAAAAGATCCAAGCAATATATATTATAGATTTTTTTGAACGCGTTTTTGCAGGCGATCAGATAAAAGCGCATCTAAAGGTCTGCATCCCAGCATAACAGAACTACCTTGTTGCATACTGCATGATAGTCAGTCCCATAACCCTTCCTGAGAAATTCTTTCAAAACAAAAGAGGCTTTTAAAAATTTGGACCAGCATTCTATGAGATACGTTACTCAAATTATGCAGTAGGCCTTTGGACTCCCATGTCTAAATCGATAGCGGTTTTGATTATGCTTGCTGAACAACTGAAAGATTTACAAAGAAAACGAAATATACAATGGAGACCTACGTCAAATCTGCTCTTGAAATGAACCACTCGGGCTCACGGCTCAGTGGTTAGAGGCGTGGACTTCTAACTAACAGCTTGCGAGTTCGAGCCTTGGGTGTTCCACATTTCGGGGTCGGATATGACTGGTTGACGACGTCTAATAAGTCAAAAATGGTCACTCCAGTCTCCCTTGTCTTTGTCAGTAATAACATACTGCCTATATCATGCGCCACTGTGCGGCTGCTGATTCTTCTCGAGAGAGCCTTAAAACACAACGGAACGAGCGAGTTCCGCTACAGCGATCGGTGAGCGTCCCCTATCATAATAGGTTATTGTATAATCTGCCATTATTATTACATAATGTTGCCTTGGCACAGTTTATAGGGATTTTCACTGTCTTGCAAAAAAGGCAGGTCCGTTTCACTGATTGAAGTGTGTTCGTAGGCATCTTATTACTTTTTTCGTGTACAGTAAATATTTTTGTCCTTTTCCACTCTAAAGGCATGATATATTTTTATGTTAACAGCTTTACTTGAAATTAATGTGGAAACTCCAAGTCTGGAAATAATGTCTTTGGAATCATATCATTGGCTCCATCAAGCCCAGGCAATTAACATGACTTTATCTGACCAAGGAACAGTAATACTCCATTGACGCAACCAGTCACAGTTTCGACTACGGAAGTGTCCTGCCTAATTTAAGTACCCGGTGGTATTAATGCGGTTCCGCCGTAGACACAAATTTGGACGACAGGTGATCAGAAGTCAAGTATCAGGCTTGTGTGACATTAACAATGCTATGCCTAGATCATATAAAATGTATTTGCTGCTCCTCCTATTGTAAATTAGCCCGTAAAATGCCTTTTGACTTTGGGTATATTTCTATGTCAACCGACGCTCGGGCTTGTAGAAATTATAAAACACATTTTAGCAGATATTGTGAAAATTTATGAATGAGGCACGCCTTGTATATAAAAGAAAGCAAGGCGGAGCAAAGATGACCTTTTCACGGATATAAGCTGGAGAAAACGCGCATTTGATCACGTAGCTATGTGAGTGTAAAATATCAAACCTTGCCGAGTAAATAAGTCGATGGTCACCGGCGAAACTATCATAAAGTCTCCTGCCAAGTGTTCGAACAGGATTAGAATTTTTTCCATTCCTCACTCCTCCCATGGGAGAGCAAGCCTGTCCGTACTTCAATTTGTATTGGTGTCTGCGGCGATTTGTCGTTTGCCCCAGTTTAAGAAAATCGCTGATTTGAATTGCACAGTCTATCCCTCTGATGTGTTTGAAAACCAAGAGCATAGCCCCTATGTGCCAACTTTAAAAGTGGGGAAAAACTTCAAGCCCTTCTTGTCGTCCTTTGGTTCTGCCTCGAAATTTCGTCGAGGAATGTTCACGTCATCCTCCATTTCAAAAAATTTTATGGGTGCAGGAATAATATTTGGCTCATTCGTGTGCTTTTTTGGCGTGCACTTTCAGTTTTTATCAGGGGCAAAAAAGTTTTATTTTGTTTTTGTTTTGGAGATGATTCATTAATCACTAAAGCTGCACACCCTTTCTATCTCAAAATCGCTCGTTGGGTGAAATTAACTCAAACAAAACTCATCTTAGCACCTGTTTAAATATTTAAGTGCCATTGGGTGGTCCGTCGTCTGTGGGTACCAAAGGAATATTTGCACTGTTCCTTAAAATATGAATACAAGATCAAATATCCACGTGCTTCTCGCCTACTGCTTCATTTCGGCATATCTGGAGTCCCATTTTGGGTTAGCAAACTTTATTTTGTCAAATATGGCTTGTCTACATAGCCGTCTTCCACAAGCAAAGGACGTGGAAATATGCAAATGTTATCTGGACTAATTGTTGGAATACGAATGTGCTGAAATATAATATGATGTTATGTGTCGTCTTAAATTTCCACTTTATTGATAGTAGACTAACTCCAAAGTTTATTGCGAGCTCAAAGACGTCTTCTGCTTATGCGCATAAGTTTATACTTAAAATGAGCATCAGTTGTGCTTTGCCTGAACGACCGTCCCAATTTTGGTCATACGTTTTTGTCACTTCCTCTCAGTCTCACATCGAGCAATTTAAAAAACAAGGGTCTCTATGTCAATTCGGCATCTTCGTAAAGCCCTTCACAGTCGAATAACCACCAGGCCTCATCAGGAACAGGCAGACGGCTTGCTATTTGGATAAGTATTTCATAGTCTTAAAAGATTTAAATAAGTCCCATCTTTGAATATGCAGTTTGCACCAGACGTTATCTGCTCCCAGAGTGTTATAAAAAGGATGTTTTTGACCTGGGGCAGCAGTTCTCATTCTTGCAAATCAAGAAATTGTGTAGCCGAAAATGGGAGAAGTTGGCTCTATTATTCCCATTAGTTTGGATTTTGTGTTCGAATATGCGTGCGAGGTTCTTCGGTTGCTTTCATAATACAGGACCTAATCCTGCCCAGAAACGTTGCACGCGACTAAGGAGGAACCTTGTGCTCGCTCAACTATTCATGTGTGAAGGAAGGAAGGAAAGTTTGTCCAACGGCAGATTGTTATTTTGGAAAGCCGGCGGCTATCTAGGCTACGTTCGCCTTTATTAATAAAAGAAGAGGACATTGAAATAGAGTCTATCAAGCTTGCATCATTTTAGTGCGCACCGAGAGCAATTCCGTTAGGTCCTTGCTTCTGGATCAAGAATTCAAGTAAGTGGAATATTGATCGATCCCCAGGAGTGTCTCACTCTAACGCTTTTTTAAATGAATCAAACAGTCCTTGCATTAGAGGAAATCTTTAGGAGTGGATAAGGACATTTGTGGTTTATCCATTTCTGATGTAGTGTCAACATTGAATATTCCGCTGGGCGTGACTTCAAAAACGGTCAACTTCAGTCAGCTAATCTTTGAGCCTATATAGTCATAGCTACAGTAGGTGGGGTAAATTCGCGAAATGTCGGCCGAAATTTCGAAATGAGTTCTCGTTTCAAAGGGTTTATTAAGGAGGATTGCAAAACTGATCATTGTCCAGTTATCACAGGGTGTCGGCTTTAGAATGAACTTATTTCCGACTGCATGCTAGAACAGTACTCTGGAAAGTGACTAATTAAGTAGCATGCAATTTTCCCGTTGATTTTCGATGTCCTTAAGTGCTCAATTATATTCTATTTTAAAAAAATGTATAAAAAATATTCATTCTTTCGCTCATTCGGTGGAAAATTACGTCCTTGTTCAGTTTTATACTCCAAGATAGAGTATAATTTGGTTTCAGAAAGTTTCTAATCGTAAGACATTTTAATACCCTGAAACGGTCGTTCATAAAACGTTATGTATCTGTATTTACCAATGTGGCTTGCAAAGTGAACAATACTGCTCAAATCCACTGCTTAATTTTATGAACTCCATGTGTTCTACACTCAATACTATAGAGAAATGTTTGGTTTTTCGTACACGGAAACTACACGGCTTGTAGTTTTGAAACCCTGAATGCAAGTATAACAACAGATTGAGCTCGAAATTATCCGGGAGTTAGAAACGGTTTTTTATAACCAAATTATACTCTTTTTTCGTGTATATAATTGAAAAAAAAGACGTAATTTCCTACCGAATAAATAAAAAATAAATATTTTTACGCATGTTTTCCATGAAATATAATTGAATTTTTAAAGACATCGAAAATCGATGACAAAAATTCATGGTACATAAGTGGTCATTTTTATGGAGCATGGTCCGAATGTGACCGGAAAGACTTTAAGTCAACAGAAGGCACCCTGAGGTGACTGGATCATTTTAGCAATTTGCTTACGATGATTAGTTTCACAACTATACTTAATTAATCTTTTCGAAACGAGAACGCATTTCGAAATTTTGGACGACATTTCAAAAGCTAGCCCACCTACTGTATACATGTAATACCCCACAGTTCTTATTTTTTGCAAATCAAGCAATTTTGCAGCTGAAACTGGGAGAAGTCGGTTCGATTATTCCTATTAGTTTGGATTTTGTGTTCGAATATGCGTGTGAAGGTCGTCGGTTGCTTTCATTGTACTGTACCCAATCCTGCCCAGAAACGTTTCGCGCGACGGAAGCGGATTCTTGTGCACGCTTAACCATTCATATGTGAATAAAGGAAAGTTTGACCAACGACAGAAGCATAGGAATTATCATTTAGGAACGTTGGCGTCTATCTAGGCTACGTTCGCCTTTATAATTAAAAAGACGACATAGAAATAAGGCCCATCAAGCTTGTGTAATTGTAATGCGCACCATGGGCAGTTCTGTTAGGTCCTCGGTTCTGGATCAAGGATTCGCTGCCTAACATTATGCTTCCATTCTCTCCTATGATTAAAATAGATCGATGACCTCAATAAAATATTCACGTTCAAAGGCGAAATGATGACCAACGAGTGATCAGGTGATAAAGCGCATGGTTTAGCGCGCAGTGCTCTAAATGATCAGGCTGGTGCAAATTCATCCCTTTCTGCTTCCTCCGTTCCAATCTTAAATTAGGCCAATATCCGACCTACCTGTTCAGTTCAAGCTGTTTAGCAGCACGTTAAAAGCTAAATGTGACTTAGAGTTGATGACTGAATTTCAGAAACCATCAAGAAAGGGGTTCATCCAGTAGCCCGATACAACACTCTGTGGTCGCTCGATGTGTCCACGTTATCCCATTTCGAAAGCAATTAACGCTTACATCCCATACCCGCCATAGCTCCCTCATGGAAAATACATATACATCTGAAAGAACGATTAAGGCCTATGGTAGATGTGATAACTAATGACGTGTTAACCGATATTCTTAAATGCGTTTTCTAACTCGGAAAGATCACTGAAGTGGAGTTATAATATTAATCTCAGGTACTTAGGGATTTCGGCTTTTGAATGAACTTCTTGTAGGCCGCCTGCGAAAACTACACTCTAACAATGACTACCCAAGTAGCATGCATTTTTCTGAGTGATCTTCGATGACCGTATAACTTCAAATATACCTCATAGAACCGTGCATTAAAATATTGGTTTTTTACTCATTTGGTAGAACATAACTTAATCTTTACGATAAATACTTAAAAGAGGGGGTATAATTCGACCATAAAAAGTGTTTAGCTGCGAGATTTTTCAGAACCGTGAAATGCCCGCTTACAAAACATAGAGTCCCTGTATTTAATAATGTTGCTTGTAGAGTCAACAATATGGCTCAAATCCACTGCTAAAGTTTAAGAACCCCACATGGTCTCTTTTTAATACGGCAAAGAAATGCACGGTTTTTCGTACATGTAAAATGCGCAGCTTGTATTTTGAAAACCCCGAATGCAAGTGTAACGGCAGGTCGTGTTCAAAATAATTGAGGGAAGTAGAAAGGTTTATAAAAGCGAATTATTCCCTTCATTCAAATAAAAAGTTTGAAGAAGAGGTAATTTTCTACCAAAAGTGTAAAAGAATGAATATGTTTATTTATGTTTTCTATGAAGTAAATTTACATTTATAAGGACATCGAAAATCAATGGAAAAAAATCATGCTACACAGGCAGCCTTTTTTGTAGGCGACCGGAAAGAAGTTCTATCAAAAGCGAGCGTATTGAATTACCTGAATTATTATGGGAATATGTTGTACGGTGGTTAATACTACAACACTCATTAAGTAATCATTACAAGTCAAAAGCACATTTCAGAATTTCGATAGGCGTTTCACAAGTTAGCACCTCTGCTGTATATACGGGAGTGCCGGGCACGCGCAAGGTGCTCAGCGGTCGGACCCAAATACGCGAGTCTTAATTCAACCCGTCCGTACTGTCCATCAGTATTACTTTGACACAGTCGAAGTCCTGGGCCGGTTGAGAATCGCACGTAAAATTTACCATAGCAGTATTGGAATCCAGAAATATACCTTGCCAAAGTGTGCATCTGGATACGTTTTGTTACGTTTCTCGGCGAGTGTAGAAACAACAGGAAGGCGGCCTCTGATCTATTCATTTTTGCGGCTTAGATCGACTCGTCAGGGATCATCCGCCGTGATCACCCAGAAGTTACTTGCTTATTCAAAGTGGACGCTGGTCTTGGTGGTCATCATAAGAGACAGTTAAATGAGGTTTCAAAATTCGCGCTGCTCACTGCTTTTTTCATTGATATTTATTAATACGCCACTGTTTCAAACCGTAGACGGCTTCTTAATCTTTCGCTGTGAATGATTCCGGCTAGTGTTAGTGTAAAGTTTCTATGCAACTCTTATTCATTTAGATGGATACGTACTCAAGGGGAACATCAGTAGGTCATTAAAATGCGCAGTCATCGGCTAGGCAAACCGACAGAATATCCTATTTCCAGCAAGTTCGTATTTTGCCCCTTTGATACATTTCTCCGATCGTTGCAAACATTGAGTGAGTCTAGCTTTAAGATTGACGGAAAATACTTGATTTGTGGACGTGTGTTGGGATAAGGAATTAGGAGCCCATCTTCCGTGGATGGTAGCATTAACAGAATAAAGGACGGAATAAAGTTCCTACCAGCCAATCAAAGACCAATGTCACTATTCTGGATGTGACTGTGCGGAAGCTATATCAATGCATCGACTGGCTGAGTTCTACTCAGAGGCTTAGCGGTCAATCAACCAGAACAGGAGATTTACTAGCCTGTCCTTTCGGATTTTTTGCTTGTACCCATCGCCGGAGACAGAATCAGATAGGAGTAGGGGTTTGCCCAAGTGCTACAGTACTTATTAGATGTAGTTGCAAAGCCAATACATGCCTGTCGCAATTGGCTGCTCCCGAGTGCATCTCGGCCCGACTAGCCGACTGGTGAAGTATTCATTTGCCATGTCTCCGCGTACCTGTCAATACTCTCGGTTGCCCCGCTCATCGCACGCGGTAAAGTTGAAAATTGCCGGCTAACTAACTGCTATCCCAAGGCAAAGTTTAAACGCCGAATATGAAGCGCGGAGTTCGATGCGCTTGTGGATTGGTTGTGGATCGGAAAACTATGTTTCAAACATTTCACGGCACAAACACGTTTTGTCTCTAGTGACAGACAGACTTTAATCTGTTGCTAAATCACGCCAAATAAACCACGAGTTGGGAGCCGGCGTCAGTTCACCCGACTTCTGCCGCGTGCTCGACCATCCGAGTTCGGAGGAGTTTTCCAACTTCCCGACCTAGTTGCCTTGCCTACAATTGCGCCAAACCCCGCTAATCGACCCCAAACGCCTCAAACCGCCGGAGTTGGTATTTCGGCCTCATGATCAGGCGCATTATGACTGCACCTAGTTTCTGTACAACAGATGGGCGATCCATTACTCTTATCTGACTCCGTCTTTGATGATGGATACCAGTAAGAAAACGACACGTCAGGTGCATAAGGCTCTTGTACCATTCTGCCCAAATATCTTTTGGAACGCATCTCTTCGTTTCTGTTTTTTTAATCAGTGCTCGGCTCCTCTTGCTTCCCGTCTGGGCGGCCGCCAAGTTCAGTTTTTGATCCGTTTCGGGAGTGTGGACAGACACTTTTGCCATTTAGGTGCTCGTCGCACAGCTAGTTTGTACTTCTGAGTGCACTAAATCCTCATCTTGATCCGTGTGCCTTTTTCATAATCTCCCGCCGTCCCCTCCAGATGTGTCAAGGCCAAATTCGCCCCGAAAGGGTGCAAAGGCTGTAACGCAGCAAATGCCTTACTGATCGGAACCCATCTTCCAATTAAGATTCAAGAAGAAATGTCGGTATTCACCGGCCGCGCGTCCTTCAATGATCTTGAGCGCATCTGGATGCTAGACGTCTGCTGTAGTAAGGATACCCAAGTTTTACTTTGATCTATCTCCCGGCGGGAATTTACAAAAGGCGTCAGAATTCACAAGGTCTTCTATGTGTCCCATCGCTCAGACGTGAATGCCCAACTAATTAGCATGAAAGACACTATTATGTTAATTCGTACGCGACTTAACTCAAGAGTATCTTTCCCATTTCTATCGCACTTCCCAGAGACATGAATAATAAAGCTGTGTCTTGTCCCTAAACTACTTCGTCCTCGGTCAGGGCCATTTGTTATCGAAACAAAGTTAATTTTCAAAGCCTTGGATAGTACGAACATGTAAAAGCAGCAGGCAGAAACAGACGTATTTTGGTCAGCCGTATATTCTGATGCAAGTTTATTATACAACTTTTACGGGTACCGGGAGTAGTTTGTAGACAGATTTAAAAGAACAGTGTAATCTATTTTTGAAAAATGCTTGCAACTAATGAATAGAATGCAGGAAGTATATACGAAGACACTAGTGACGTCAAAACTAGACAGGCATTCAAATAAGAATTAAAAGAATATTTTCACAAGCTTGAAATTAAAAATATGAAGCGGCACAATTTTTACAGTAAAAGCACAACAAAATAAATTCTCTTTTCTTCCATGGAACTGTGATAGAATAAGAATAGAAGATGTACTCTGAAAGACTCCGTGAGAAGAGTTTTAGTATCAGTTTTCGTGCAGCCTAATCCCAAGCTACTTCGGTCATATCAGGATGCTGGCTTTTAAACAAGGTTCTCTTCGGCGATCTGCAAAACCTGCATTCTGCAAAAGGGGACAGCTTACGTAGATGGAATTTTTCTTATTAATATTCTACACCCTCATAAGTTTAAATATATCTCATAGAAAACGTTCACAAACATTTTCAATCTCTTACTCATGTGGTAGTAACTCACATCACCATTAAAGTTCAAACTTTAAAAAAACATCCTTCATTTTTTTAATCTTTTCAATCCCCGAACAATTTCCAACCCAACCTGTCGCTGCACTTGCATTCAGGACTTCCAAACTGCAACCTCCATATTTTCCGTGATGAAAAATCATTAAATGCTATATGTTATTATAAAGATACCATACGGGGTTCATAAAGTTCTGCGGTAGACTAAAACTGTATTTTATATATGAGAAACAGCATTAATAAATGCAAAGATATAATGTGTTAGGGGCGTGCTTTTTGTGGTCCTGAAGGTTTCCGTAATTAGAAACTTTTTACATTAAGAAGATGCTCTTCCTTTAATTATAATATTTATAAAAGACCCAATTCGCTATAAAATACGCTAAAAGACAAATATTTTTGTGAATATTTTCTATAAATTATATTTAAATTTACGTTGGCATCAAACACCAATAAAAAAACATTCACACTGTATACGTGACCATTTTTAAAGAATGTAGTTCCTCGGGCAGTTGGTGAGAATTTTGTCGGAAAGACGACATTATGGCGTAACTGAATTACCTTGGAGTGCTGCTATACAATCATCAATATTACAACCCTACTCAAGTAGCCCTTCTGATCTGAAAATGAATTTCAGGTTTTCTGCTAGAATTTTATTTTAATGAGCATCGAAATTCAATGCTACAAACGCACACTAATTAAGTAGCATATATACGCACTTTTTTCTTTTAAAACCACCAAACCTATCTTTCATTAGCCAGAATGTGGTTTTGTTCCATGTCAGCAGTCTTTTCAATCTCGTTTAACTTAATTGTTGTCAATTCTCACTGAGCTTTGACGCATCCTATGCAGAGCCTGGAGGTCCGACGCCCTAATAACCACCCAAAAGTCATCTCTGTAATAAAGCACCTTCCTACGGTGACCCAGCCACGCACTCAATAATGCGGTAATAAGTCATTTTTTTACAATGAGTAGTTACAGTCGCGAACCTGGAACTTAAATTCCCCTGTGGGAATCCCCCGATCCCCTCTGGATACATATATCAAGAAGTAAGCGTAAATGGTTCACCGCATAGTATAGGTAGGGGGTATGAGCGTTCCCCAGGCCTTTAGTTGAAAAGCCGAGCAGTTGCACACAAGGAAGCAGCAATGACCACCTTGCAAATTATTCAAATCTTTCTATAGAGGGCAGAGTCTGACTGACCCCCTCAACTAACACTGGGAGTAAAGCAAACTGACACAGGAGGAGTTGGGTGAAATGCGTTGTCCGAAAAACGAAAGATACAACATTGTGCATGCATCCTCCAAATTTCAAGCTGAAAAGGGGAATACACCTGAGGTCTGAGTTGTCATAATGCATGCTTTTTAGGAATCAAATACATAAGCGATTTCTAATTGTTCGGCAATAATCAGCTGCATTGCAAATATCGAGGTAAACCACGCTCCACTGTTGGAATTCTCGTCCCGAAATTGCAGCCAGTAGCTAGTATCAAAGCCGTGTTTTTCAAATCTGTAAAGGCATTCTTCTCCGTAGCTACAATTTAATAAAGTACGTACACCTGTACGAGACCTTTTTAAGCTCAGACTGACCCAGGCCCGTTCACGTGTTCAAAGTGACGGAGGAATTGTGGAGAGACCTCGATCGTTAACGCAGCTGCTGTATTTTTAAAATATCTGAATTCGCATCTCAACTCATATCGAATGTCTTGTTTTCGTTGACCTGGTCCTGACAGTATAGTTGTCCACTCTTCTGGAAAAACTGCGTCAAGGTTATACATTTTGCCCTCCTTAGACTGCAAGGCTCTATGGCTACCTCAGGCACCAAACTCTTTTCTCATTTGATGCTGTGTCTTGATAAAACATAAGGAGCAATTTCCACGTAAAGTCAGTAAAGGCAGTAAATTCCGGGACAGAACAATAATGTCAGTTTGATGGGCTTCGGAGAAAGTTATAGCCTTGTAAGGAAGCATAACTGCGCACGCAATTGTTAACTGTGGACTTTGTTGACAATTAGATCAGCTAGTTTGGATGTCACAGGATAAGTAATCTAGCAGGCATAAAAGACCGCAAGTCAGATATGATCAATGATCAAATTGGTCAGCGACCACGCACCTACGTCAGGCTCACACTGCTGGTGTAACTCGCTAGGGGATGTCAGTAGCTTCGAAACAGTAGAAGCATGTTTGTTTTAGTGAAGGTGAACCGTTAAATCAGCGCGTAAGAAGTGAATATTTTTCTTTCGAGGCAAGACAGATGGGACATTCTCCATCATCCGTTCAGCTAACCATCATCGGGTATCCTTCGCATTTATTCCCGACAAACCAGAAAAAAGCATCGCGTATTACATTAAGGATACGGGAGAGTCACTGTCATATTAATTAATAATCGATGTGTCAGGCAAGCTTAGGGGGGGGGGTTGGTGGGAGTGGGATGACAGTGTCCAGGGTTCAATCACTAGACGGTTACAGGAGCGGACACGACCTTTGAGTGGCCGACGATACCGGTCGCCGAGAGGAGGTGAGTGCCCGTAGGCCGGGGCGGTGGGAGCAAGGTGGACTGAAAACTAATACTTACTCATCTGCCATCTTACTTAGAATTGCAATTAGGCCATTTTTTGTCTATGACATCTCCGGGACACGAATACGGTTTTACCTGAAAATAAAGCCTGGTTTTTTGTCAGTTATTCCTATGCGACAGTTCAAGCGCCATAGATGACGACCATAGATGACCTGCGCATGAGTTGGATTATTACAAAGCAGACTTGCACAACATCTACCTCACTCTCACCTTCCCTCACCCACTTTACTCGGGTGACAGTAGGGGCGAAACTTTTTGCATGCCACCGTAAAGACGTTCGCTGGAAAACAGACATCCTGCAGCAACTGAATTATTACAGAATGATTACATTTTCAACCCCACTAAATTCACCTTTTCGAAACGAAAACGCATTTCGGAATTTAGGTTGACATTTCATGAGTTAGCCCACCTTCTGTATCTCCTTACGGTTTCTGTTTTCAAACGCGCACGCCATGGATTACTTACTTCTTCAAGTATACTTGCTCATAGTCCCTCTTATAACCATTAATAGGGCAGTCCAATTCTGTCGGATTTACGCACAAAAATTTACCTACAAATGATCGTCAAGTTGTCTCTAAAAAGGAGCCGTTCGTGTTCCCTATTCGAGAAGTTGTTGAAGGGGATAAGCTTCCGCGGTATACGCCAGGAATATTTCTCTTGCTCACTTGAAACCAACGCTGTTTATAACGCCGTCTGCATGAGCCCATATTAATTGACCCGACACCGAAGCCCTTAGATCGTTCCTTCTTTGACATTTGTCTGACATATTGGCATTTTTCTACGTCAGAGAGTAGTGCCCTTGTCTGGCAGCATTCTACCACCTTCTCCGAGTTTATAGCTTCAGTTATTTCCTCTGCTTTGATCAGAAAGTCAAGCTTCGATTGCCCGACTTTTCTGCGACATGGAGCAACCATTATTACCCATTCTGTTCATAAATGCACTTCATTATTTTGTACATAACCTTCACACAGAGAAATTTGTCTTCCTTGAAATTTTATTTGACAGTAGTTAGTTGGCTTGTTATGGGGAGGCAAACAGGCGTCCATGCTTACGTTATTTGTTTTTTTTTGTCCATTAGGGTGTATTTCCATAGCTTCCCTAATATTCATGTGCATTACGCTACTTTGCCGAAAATGTTCACAGTTACTATATTTAGCACTCACTGTTCCTCGCTCCTATTGGTTTTTCGTTTAACTGATCTCTGGGCTGTCGCGAATTTGCAGGCGGCGAATTAGTTAATTACATTTTACTTATTGAAACTTGCCATTTGTCTAATTTTAAATTAACGCGCTCGCTTTCGCTGCCATATATAGGTGTAGGCGAAGGATTTCAGCAGAAATATATCTATTTCCTATGTGTTATTGTATGCATTTTGCTCATCCTGTGTGGTAATGCCTCACCCTTAAGGCCTCTGGTACCACCATTCCCGTATTACGCGAGGCTGAGGTTTCTTGCTGCGAAGTGGCGTTATAAAATCTACCGTTGCCCGTAAAACCTCTTCATGCAAACTGCTGATACGCTAAACATGTTTTATGGTATTAGATGTAAGTACCTCTCAAAAATTAGTGTAATATGCATCATGATAGCATGTCGACTGTTTGTTGCCTGATAATGTCCCAATAGAATTCAGCGTATTAATGGGTTTTTTTAATTTTTATGGTTGTGGCTTGTTTCAGTGACGAAGACTGAGCTTGATTTCATTAGATTAGGAAGGATGTAATATTAATTATTACGCGGCATAATCTAATAACATCTCGGAATTGCTAGGATGTCAGTTTTTGGTTGTATCACTTTCCAACCTTCTGTAAAGACGTTGTTCAGTAAAATAGACTACTTAAGTAACATGCAGTTTCGCACTTACTTCCGATGATCTTAAAAAATTAAATATGCCGCATAGAAAACATGCACAAAATGAGCTTTATTTTAATCATTTAACAGCAAAGCACGTCATCGTTACATTTCATTCTTGACGAAAAACTACAAAATGCGATCGGTCACTCATTGTAGGAGCGTCACAGAGATAGATGGGTTCATAGGCTCACAAATGCAAAGACCTATCAACGACTAAGGCATTTGAGTATAATTACTGGTTGCAATAATAAGCATACTTCAATGGAAATGATTAATACACCTGGTCTGTCGACGTCAGTCGAAAAGGAAGAAACAAATGAGCCAAGAGTAGGTAAGAGTCTTGAAATATAATCACTGTTCTGTCACAGTTGACAGGTCTTTTTAGCTCAGCACAATGCCATCTTTTGTGTATCAAGGCAGTTCATCTCTCGTTGAACTACTCTGTGCCTTCCGGCAGCGGTGGAGTTTGCTGATTGGCCGGCGTCCTTAAAATGTCAGTGAGCACGTTTGGTTCTCAGGACTTTTAATCAGCTCCAAAAAAAGATCGTTCTCGTGGTTAGGATATGTCAAAACATTCAAAATAAGATAGTTCTCCTGAGCCTTTATTTGCACAATTATTTTTCGTTAACGTTCTTTTTTATGCAAACGATATTTTAATTTGTATACGTTGCATGGTTGACAGTGCGGACGAAACAGGCACTAGCTAAAGCGCAGTCACGCATTTCGCCGCTATTCTGCCTTCAAAATCGAACCTGAGCCTGAATGACAAAGGCCCGCGGTTAATATGCTCTTGGTCAGTTAAAAAAGTCTTCTCCACCAAAGCCCGCGAGGTAATAGGAAGTACAGTAGGTGTGCTTACTCAGGAAATGTTAACCGAAATTCTGGAATGTGTTTTCGACTCGGAAAGATTACTTAAGTAGGGTTGTACTATTAATCGTTTTGCAGCATAATCCCATAAATATTCAGTGACTACGGAATGCCGGCATTTGATAGAACTTCTTTTCGACCGCCTGAAAAAAACCACACCCTGTAAAAAAGATTACTTGAGCGGTATGCATTTTCTCATTGATTTTCGATGTTTTTATAAATTAAACTAAAATTGATAGAAAACACGCATAAAAATATTTATTCTTTTACGAATTTGAAAGAAAATTGCGTCCTCTTCAGATTGTATATTTGACAAAGTGCCATATTTCGGTTTTAAATAGGTTTCTAAAAAGAGCTTTTTAAGACAGTACAAGTCCCATTCAGAAATCATTGTGTCCCTGCATTTACTAATGTTGATTGTCAAGTTAACAATGCGGCTCAAATCCACATTTGGTCTCTTATTTATACCTTAAAGAAATGCGTGATTTTTTGTACACGCAGAATGTGCAGCGTGTAGATTGGAAACCCCGAATGCAAGTGCAATAGCACATCGGGTACAACATTAATCGGGAATTAGAAAGGTCTTTTTTAAACCAAATCAGGTTTTTTCTTCAAGTATAAAATTTGAAGAAGACGTACTTATTTACCGAATTGGTACCGAATTGCGTGCTTCCTATGAAATATATTTGAAATAATAAGGGGTTCAAAACTCAATAAAAAAATTCCTTACATTTATTACATAGTGTAGTTTTTGCAGGATGCAGAAAAGATTTTGGTTCATAAGCCGGCACGCTGAAGTAACTGACTTATCATAGGATTGTGCTGCACGGTGATTTATATTAAACCCCTACATAAGAAATATTGTAGAGTCAAAAACGCTTCACAGAATTTCGGTTAACATTTCATGAGTTGGCACATCTACTCTAGGCGGCAGCGAAAACGAATTCTGATACAGAGGAGTAGACGTAGGCGTAAAAATGTATCTGGACCGAATGACGCAACGCAGCGGCCGGCAAGATCGATACAGCCATTTTCTCTGCCGACCGCGATGCAACATAGTTGGATCCAAGGCTTAAACTGTTTCTTTTGTTGACGTCCGCCTAATTTTGGGCGAGGGGCACCAGGACCAATCAAAAAGCCGGAGTTTGCCCTTAGTGCGACAAAAACAAAATCACAAATTTTCAAACTGAATAAGCACAAGTTGCTGCCAAGAAACCGAAACAGTGTTAGCATTGAATGTGGAAAACTACAACATTAATTATTCAGGGCATGTCCACGACACTTTATTCTTTCGGAAATGTTTATGACATGTGCATGGGCATTTCACGCAGCGGGCTACGTGACGACGGTGATGTTAGCGAAATGTACATTGGTTTCGGTTCTCGAAATCCATTCCACAAAAACTCCTCATAAGTCCTCGTTTAAATTTTTACACACGGAGGATAATACACTCCTTCACTTACGTTTACATTGCTTATACTATGACGTTTTCTTTATTTAACATTCATAAGATTAAACCTTGAGGTCAGAGTGCATACTACCATGTCACCTAAACAGTGTGGGTCAAGGTCGCAGTATGCTACCCCATCCAGGGAATAAAACCCAGATCATCGTGTAATACGCATGTACACACCACTTTCACTCGTTTCCCCTGCGCCTGCTTCGAGTTCTTCTTGCACTCTCTTTCCCTTCCTAATCCAGCAAGTAGATAAGTAAGGTATGCTAACTAAGATTATTAAATTCAACTAACTCTTAGGTATCAATCAAGTGGGGCCGCAGAACCAGACCCTGTAAATGCTTTGAATTCCCGCATTTGCAGATGAGGTGTTGGTTATTAAATTGGCATCGCTACCTTCTGGTAATTATCGTCGGTTGGGCACGGACTACGGTTCCCCCACGATTACAAGCGGTCTTACTTTAAAAATTCCAAGTGATTTTAAATTCGAAATAGGGCAGGGTTCAGAGCCAGGAGGATTAAGTTTAAGGTTAGCACTGCCGTACTACCAGGCACCTAGACAGTGTGCGACTTCATTCAGGGAATAAAAACCAGATCATCGTGTAATACGAGTTTTTGTGGTGTCATTAGACGGCGGAAAGTAGAGCACAGTGGTAAGTATATATTCAGATAAATGTTGGAGTGAAATATTGTGTCCTCGCGCTAAATTTCTCCACGGCTGCTTGATAAATAGTTTGCGTACCAGAAACCCCATCCCCGAGGAATGGTGAGGGCACCAAAACTTCTGACTGTGAAAGCAAAATCTAAGTCCTTTTCGCAGTTTTTCGGTTTGTTTCCAAAAAAGAAATAGATACATCCCATCTACTTCCAAAAGTGTAACCAAGAGTACAACCACGCAGTTCCAGTAGCCTCCCTTTTGTATACAACCGATTGACCTTGTCGCCTGTGCGTTCCCCGGCCCCACCCATAAAGCCCCTATTACTACCGGTCCCGCATTTTAGGTGGCTGGGCTTTGTTTACTTCTGGTGGGGCTACATAACCACATCTGATCATTTCGGGGATAGGTCCAAGGCTGAATAAAATGTTGAGGAATTCTGTTTTGGATTAAGTGGCTTAGTGTTAACCACAGAATTAACGCTTAGGATAAGATAAATGTCAAGATTAGGGCAGTGGTTTAGCTTTATGCTTGGTTATTTTTGAGGTTAGGGTGCGGAAATATTTTGGCCTTTCCGGAATTATGTGAAGTCCACCTTATTTACTTGGACAGGACGTATTTATTTCCCTATCCCATTTAGAAGACCACATACGGTAGATGGGCTAACCTATGAAATGTCAACCGAAATTCCGAAATTCGTTTTTGTTTCGAAAAGATTACTTAAGTAGTGGGATAAAACTAATCGTCTTTCAACATAATTCTATAATACTTCAAATACCTCAGGATGCCGGCTTTCGAAAGAACTTCTTTCTGGCCGCATACACAAACTACACTCTGTACAAAACGACTATTTGTGCAGCGTGCATTTTTCTCACAGATTTTCGATGCTTCTAAAAACTAAAATATATTTCATGGAAAACACGCATGAAAATATCTATGCGGAGTCAGATGGGGGGAGGGGGCAGGAGAGAGTGCGCCGTCTTTGTTATTGCGGCCATTAACGACAATTTTTGTGGTTTCTTTAAGGAATACTTTAGGAAAACATTTCTCCGCATGACCTGCGAATTGGATAATTGCCCACTTGTCAGTGAATCAGAAATTTAAGAAAGCACTTCAACCGTCCATGTGTGCTTCACCTGTCGTCTCTTGCGCCACTAATTACGCATCCAACCGACAGCATCTCGATCGTCGCATCCCACGATGTCCACCGTGTGCTCCACAGCGTGCTGCGAGCAGGCACGGTGACTTGCGCGTGAATTAGTTTATACTGCAAACAGACTGACGCATCATCTACCCCACCTGCGCCACCTGTGCCGGATGTCAAAACAGAGTAAACAAGATCACATTCTCTGCCCTTCCCCTACCCGTGCCCGATGTCAAAACCGGAGGCGGAAGAGGGCGCAGGTGGATGGCATGGTAGAGCTCGCACCTTCGCGCTCCAGTCCACCCCCCCCCCTGGTTCACACAGCAAATGACCAGGGTTTAAACCAACAACCAAAATAAGGGGACGGCAGGGGTCCCAGTGTGCGCCGGCAACCGTGTCCGCTACCACATCCCCCAAAATGTTAGCATTTTTTATTATGGGCAATCCGATAACGCCTGCCAGAAACCGATATGGCCACCGTGTTCGCCCAGGGCATCTACTACGTGGCCCGTTTGGGGAGCACACGCATCCGACCACACACAATTACGCAAATGTTTATCTTCGTGATAGAGGGCGCCACCGATTGCTTTACGGGACTCATTCATCCCGTTGTGCCCTGGGATTCTCTCTGGAGTTCCGTCATATGTCGAATAGCGGCGCATGATATGGGCAGTATGACATAACCAACAAAGGCAAAGGAGATTGGAAGGGTCATTTTTAGGTTATTAGTCGTCGGCAGCCAGTCATCCCTAACGCCGCGGTGTTGCACACCTGGGGGTCAGTTCCGCGACCTGTTGACTAGCAGCCCAACGCCCACAACTACTGTGCCATGGGCTCGATTTCCTGTCGGTGACGGCCTCTCTACCACATTATAGAGCCGATTGCAAATGACAGGTTAATGAGACCATGACTCAGTGATCGTAAAAAGGTACGATATGTGCTTTAGATGAGCAAAGCGTCGTTTACTACTAGGCATGTTAGCATTCCATAAACCTCCCGATCACACGGACGGATGGAAGATGAGACAGCATTGTGCAACGCTGAGGGCAACCTGACTACATTCTGACTGCAAATTCTCTCCCCCCCCCCACCCCAACTAGCCGATGTACATCACCGGAAGAACCAGCCTATTGCAGAACTACAGAAAAGGAAAACTCCGTCAGCTCCTGCTAAATAATATACGAAGAGGCATATGTTGTGTTCAAAAGCATCACCTCTCACTAAGCCGTGGACCGCCGAGACTGTCTACGACGGACATTATTAGAAATTCCCTTACTAACATAAAACAAGGATGAAGAAGGCAGGATTCACCTGACCCGACTTCTATCACCGGCAGGTGTTTTGTCATCAAGTACAGAGGTTTGAACTTCGACAAAGAAAAAATCAATGTAAAACAACAAGGTCATCGTATACTGCGCGTAGACTAGTCAATAAAATGCTAACTTTAAAGCGCAACGTAGGAAAGAAAATGGGAAAGTAAATACGCCGAAGGATTTCGAAAATCAAAAGGAGTTCAGGTCTGCCAGGGCCAGCTGAGGTTGATCACGTGGTTTAATTGTTCACATAGGTCGGGTTTCTCCCGCCGTATGTAGGCTGCCTCCAGGTAGCCCATTAATCGAGTTGTTCGTGCTCGAACTAATACTCGAAAAGATGTTTTGGGGTCAACCGAATGGCCACTATCAAGGAGATGTTTTGTAATAGAAGACCGTGGAATCTCATTCGCCTGCTTTAGAAACCATTTAGGCAGGTGCTTAACTGCCCTGGCTGCCAATTGCTTTTGCGTTCGCCCAATGTACTTACATCCGCAAGTGCATGTAAATTCGTAAACACAATATGACGTGGCGTTCAATGGCAAGGCATCCTTCGCCCGTGGAAGTTGGATAGCATTAGTAGGGCTGCAGAATATGAGTTCAGCTGAGTTGTAAGTTCTTTCAATAGCGCATCTCAATCGCCGCTTGATGGTATTAGAGATGCCGACAACATCAGTGACTTGAACGGGAATTACTTTGTGGCTAGGCAAACTTGCGCAGCATCTGACACACTCTCTCTCCCCCGTCACCAACTTTCCTCCAATGATATGGCAGTGCCAGAAAAGCCAGATCTGTGATTGAACGAAGTGGTTAACACTGGCTCAACTTCATGGTCAAGGCGACTCAGAGTCCGTATGTCGCATAGTATCATGGAGGCCACGTTAGGAGGGACGCATTGTTGCCGTCCAACTCTCAGTCGTGAGAGTGACCAAATTTTTAGCTTATTAGTCGTCGGCAGCCAGTCATCCCGAACCCCGCGATGTTGCACACCTGAGGGTCGATTCCTCGACCTGTTTACTAACAACCCAACGCCCACAACTACTGAACACTGGGCTCGATTTCCTATTTAATCTCCTTTGCCTTTATCGGTAAAGTCATTCTGTCCATAATTATCTTTGTTTTGAGTTTTAAACAGGTGCGATATGTGCTTAAAATGAAGAAAGCGTCGTTCACTACCAGGCATGTTAGCATTCCTAAAACCCCCCCAGCACACGGACGGATTGAAGATGAGATAAGATTGTGGATTGATGAGAACATCATGACTACATTCTGGCCACCCCCTTCCTTCAACCACTAGCCGATGCACATCCCCGGTAGGATCGGCGTATTGCAGGACAGCAGACAATGAAGACTCCGACAGCTCCTGCTAAATAATATACGAAGAGGCATATGTTGTGTTCAAAAGCATCACCTCTCACTAAGCAGTAGATCGCCGAGACTGTCTGCGTCCGACTTCATTAGAAATTCCCTCACTAGCATAAAGTAATGATGAAGGAGGCAGGATTGGCCTGTCCCAACTTCTATCAGTGGCAGGTGTTTTGTCATCACACCGCACCTGGGACTAGGATGGAACGTAAGCGACAGTTTGATCGTCGCAAATGACAGCGTCCGCCGTATGATGCGGTGAGTGTCCTCAACGCCAGTGACTTGCACGGGAATTAGTTTGAGGCTAGACACACTTGCGCAGCATCTGTCACACTCACTCTCCTCCCTCACCCACTTTCCTCCAATGATATGGCAGTGTCAGAAAAACCAGTTTGAACGAAGTGGCTAAAACTTGCTCAACTTCATGGTCAAGGCGACTCGCAGTCCGCATGTTACATTCCGTTCCGGATGGATCAGCAGAGGACGAAGCGATATTGGATGGGGACAGTCTCATCTTCTTTACAACCTGAGGATTAACTTGAGAATCTGAACATGGAGCATTCAACATTCTTCACAGACAGACTCAAACACATCAGAGTTGGACGTTAGAGGGTGGGAAGAGTGTAGGTATGTGCTAAAGATGAGGCCTATTATAACAGAGTATATAAAGGTGTGTTAACGTAAGCAGAAAACGGGAGAGGACGCAGGTGGATGGTACGGTAGAGTCCGCACGTTCGCGCTCCAGTCCACACACCCTGGTTCACACAAAAATGCCCAGGTTTTTAACCAACAGCAAAAACGGGGGTCCCAGTGTGCGCGACTTACGACGGCAGCCGTGTCTGCTACCGCGCCCCCCGAAATGTTGGCAGTTGTTATGATGCGCAATCCGATAGTGCCTACCAGAATCCGATATGTCCACCGTGTTGGTCCAGCTCATCTACACTGGCTCACCCACTTTCCTCCAATAACATGACGGTGTCAAAAAACCAGATCTGGGAGTGGCTAACACTGCCTCAACTTCATGGTCAAGGCGTCTCAGAGTCCACATTTTACATAGCATCATGGAGGCCACATTAGGAGTGACATATTGCCTTCTAACCAACAGTCCTTAGAGTGACCAAATGATCCGTCAGTTGCCAAACTTCCAAGCCAAGTCTGCTAACATGTCGTTATAGAATCAAGCTGGTCATCGGTATTGTGACGTGAACACCTAGCCAGTGTCAACCTCTCGCTTGCTCTGCCCTCATCGGAGCACCAGTCGGCGGCCTGAGCCGGTCGGCCAATTGGGGGAATCGAGAAGACGCGCTGAATGGCGCGGCGTGGTGGCCTACAACCAAGGTGTGTCACCACAGGCGTGTCCGGGATTAATTGCGGGCTCGCGTGTACTCAGCGCAGCCCAATAAACGCGGACCGCATGAAAACACAAATAGGATTAAACATACGGCTACCTGTGTGGGGCATCGTAGCTCAGGTAGCTAAAGTGCTGGCTGGCTTAAGACCCTCTCTTTACTGATGTGGTTTCGAATCCCACCGCGGTCGCCGAATGTTTCTCAGTTGGGTCAAAGTGAACCTGACCTGCGTTTTGATTCGGCGCCTTTACAGCACAGCCCGTCCTGTACCACCTCTTGTTTAAACACTAAGATGTCGACAGTACCATTACCAAGAAGTGTTGTTCGGAGAATATACTGAAGCCTGTCGAGGTATAAGGTTCCCCTAACTGTTGATTCTACAAAATGGGTAAAGTCCATGAAATCCTGACTCCGTAATCCAAAACCAAACACACACACTGGCGTTTGGGGAGTCCTTACTATTCCATGAACTGAGACAAAATGCAGCAACTGTGTGAATCTACTTCGCCACAAATGAAACGACATATCCCAGACAGAATTTGGTTCAGTAAACTAGGATTCTCGATTTGGGCCAGAATCCATATGTTCACTGCTACCCGAAATGCATAGTCTTCTCCCTTCAAACTGTCAAGTATTTGAATTTGATTTTTTATTAATCTCTTCCACCATCATTTCTCGTAGGCGTTCGTGGCCTTCAAGTGCAGTCAGTGGACGTCTCCGACTTCTTAAGCTCGTTCGCAGTTGAGGGAATTACACTGTCAGTAGGATCCAGGATATTGAGTCGCTGTAGAAATTTTGATCTTACTTCAGCAAATGCCTCCCCTTTAATGCAGGAAGTTATGACTAATAAGTGATTCTTAACTCCTCGTCGTGAGTTACGTTTCTGAGGGGAACTTTTTAAAATAGGTCTTAGCGAAAGAGTTGGTAAAACCTGTGCCTTAGAGAGCTCATCACCATACGAGAGTTCGACCGTCGCGTCCGACGATGTCCACCCTATGCTCTACAGCAGGCTAAGAGCAGGGACGGTGACTTGTGCGAAGATTTAGTTAATAGTGAAAGTAGACTTGCACAACACCAACCGCACTCTCTCCTCCTCGTCCCCCCCCCTGAACCCGGTGTCAAAACAGAGTCAAAAAGGCCAGAGGCGTGGGGGGGGGGCTCAGATGGGTGGCAAGGACGAGCCCGCACTTTGACGTTCCACTCCATGCCCCTGGTCCACACGACAAAATACCAGGCTTTTGATTCACAACAACAAGCGGGCGGGGGTAACAGGGTCCCAGTGTACGCGACGTACGTCGGCAACCGGGTCCGCCACCGTCATCACCATATAGGCCCACGCACATGAGCAGCCAACTTAACTCAGGATTCGAGTTATTTAAAAGAAACCATGATCCAGCAGTGTGAGGAATGGATTGGGTCCTCTAAGTGGGCCAGTCGATCAGATGTGATGAGGTCTAAGAGGCATTGGGCGAGGGAAGCGCATTACCATTGGCTGCGCGCGCGCGGGTATCATCCTGGCAGGCGCTTCACTATAGCGGAGTCTGTGGAAGTCTCGGAGGCGATTTGCACCCGTCGTGATCGGAAGATCGATTGGCATATGTTAGTTCATGGTACCCCAGTCGACAGTGCGGGCATCACCTGTGCTTAGATTACACGGAACCCGATTTGTATGGCCGTTGTTCCCACCGCCGTCGGTGGCCCAGAGATCGAGCATTCCTATTAGCCGGTTCATTTTATCGATTGGTTGAAGGCGGACAAAGACTAGTTTCGGGCATACTTTTCGCGCAGAAGTTAACAACCTCAACAGCTGGCTCTTGGTTGGTTGAAACAACTTCAGCCATTGTCTTTTGAGCAACATGTACACCTAGGGTAAGGTGACACCATACTAACAGCACAAGTACTAGCCAAAAGCCCATACACGCGTGTTTCGCCGATGTTTTGCCGCTGCATGGCGCAGCTGCGAGGGGTTCGGCTCGTCAGTGGGTCCCCCAGCATTCCCCGTGTGTTTTCTGGTAGATACTCCAATTTAGAAATTGTCACTTTTTAATTTCCTGCGAAATTTTGTGCGAAGTAGCGGCAAAACATCGGCGAAACACGCGTGTATGGGCTTTTGGCTAGTACTTGTGCTGTTAGTATGGTGTCACCTTACCCTAGATTATACTACTAGCTGCCTGTAGGCAGTTAATGAATATTACGCGGTTACCCGCTGTGGCTGATGGACTTTGGCCCAAATATTCATGTATAAAATTCTCGGTCTGTGCCTATAGACCTTGAATATACTGATCTACTCCTACTTCGCACAAAATTTCGCAGGAAATTAAAAAGTAACATGTACACCCTCCTGTCCAACTAACTCCGTCTTCCACGACCTTTACTTCGGAAGGTCTGTGCGTGTTCGTCTGTCCCATTGCACTGCAGCGAGCAGATTTAAGTTTGCCGCACTGATAGCTTACAAGGAATTTACACGTTAACCGTTCATGGGAAATTGTCCTTTTAAAGCGCCCTCCGCTAACAAAAGATTAGAAACTCTCTGTGTAGGCAACGAGTGTCAAACCAAGACTCAGTCTCTGTCGCCTACGACTGGCCCGCCACCTACTTGCTTTGACGTAACTGGACGACAAATTACTAACCAAGTGTGATAATTCGTGGTCCAGTTTTTTCGCCTAGCTGGAACAGGAAATTTAGTTGGGGAGGAGGGGTCGGGGGATACGGACAGCGTACCCGGACATTAATAGTCACCTTGAAAGTTATAATCATATGTGCATTGCATCTCAGCTTGTGGACGCCAATTGTTAGCCTCCGATGTTAAAGAGGAGGGAGGGTTTCAAATCAAACACACAAAGTGTCCGGCCGACTAAATTACTTAGGTCAGCACCGCGTTGCTGCCTGTGTTAGTGCTTTAGCGGAATTTTACTCGGCAGGCGCAGGATTATTGGACGCATTTGAATGTGAGCTCCCCAATCCAGAAAATAATTATGCCTGACGAAGCAAGATGTTCCGACGTCGAGAAGTTTGCCAGATCAAAAGTCGGGGATAAACGCAGTCAGTTGGGGTGTTTACTGCAGCGAGGCACCGACGGTGAGAGTCCCGCCAAGCCAAGACATAGGCACTGCTATTGTCAGCCCCGGCGCTAGGCGCGTGCATGCGCCAGAGTGTTTACCGACTGCAACCAGTGCTTTAGGCCCACAGTATTGATCGACGTCTCGGCAATGACAAGAGTCAAGCTGAGTCACCTGGGGCGCCAGCAGAGGGAAGTCTTGTCGCTATCGCCACTCCAAATAGACCTTTACGTGCACTTTCCGCTCAGCGTTAAAGTTCCATTGCAGGTAAATATCAATCGTTTTATCGATCGCATGAATTGGATGTCTGCTGCATGGTTTGAGGAGCTAAGACGCTCATGTGACCGCTGTTAACACAGGCAGATAATAAAGCGACATCATTGATAACCGGAGGGGCGGAATGCTAAAGATAAGAAGGAAAAAATAAAGAGAAGGCAATGACGAAAAAAATAAGAAGAGAAGGGGGAATAAGAAGAAGAAGAAGAAGAAGAAGAAGAGGGACTTGTTTCGCAAAAGGAAAGCACGATCAGCGTCGTGCGAGATGCCTGTTTTGTCAGGACCAAGTGCTGGCCGACTGCACTCCAGGGTGTCCGAGCAATCTCGCTCTCTGTCGTGCAAAAAGCTGACTACAGTAAGTGTCTAGGCGAGCAGGCCGGGTCACATGATACCGAGCCCACTAAGTCCGAGATCCACGACTAAATGTAATAACATCATCGGTTCTGCCTGATAGATGCGTTAGTCAGTTTAGTATGGCGTAAGAGGTCTCACTTACACGAATTTCCGCGGGACAGGAATTCCTCTCTGGTTCTCGATCGTTTCCACGACTCAACAAAGGTCCAGATCTTCCTAAAGGCTTTTGGCACTAGAACCTGCAGTCGTCCAGGACAAAATGCGCGGCAGAAAAATTTTCGACATTTGAACTAACATCATAATGGCTTTATTCTTTATTTCTTTCCCCAAATTATACCTTTTTTTAAGAAAACTAACTGTGATTATTTGGTGAGGAAATTTCATTCGCTTGGCGAATTCCAAGGAAAATCTGGAAAAAAAGGTTTAACGTTAGGAGTTAATCTAATTCTCCCGTGTGTTGTTTATCTGCATGGTAAAACGGATTTCCACCACAAGGACGTGGTAATTGCCTTGAAGTGTATCCGGCTCACAATAACTTTCTTGGACGCTTCATCTTCATCATCGTGTTTACTTTCTTTCAGCAGGAGGACCAATTATCCCGTCGTTTTATTTTAGCATTTTGGATCACGTTTTGCACGACTATTTGTCAAATAGGGCTTATTTTGTGCACAGGAAAATACTGCCTGCGACTTGTAAGCGGATATCCCGCTAGCCAGCGCATACAGACCGCATGGAACATAGCACGGGGGAAAGAAAATACCCTTTATTTAATATTTTTTGTTTATTTTATATTTCATAGATGTTTTGGCGGATTTGCAATAATTCATATTGACCCAACTGTGAAAAACTCGGCGCCTCGGTGGGATTCGAATCCACGCAGTAAAGGGAAAGCTTTAGTACAGCCAACGTTCTAACCACTTGAGCTACGAGGCCCCACCGGACGACGCGAGTTTAATCACATTTAGGTCAAGTTACCCGCCCAACCTACTGCAACGTCTGGAATCCACCAAATCTCAAGTCGTTAGAGCGTTGGCTGTACTAAAGCCTTCCCCTTACTGCATGTGTTCGAATACCATCGAGACGCCGAGTTTTTCACAGTTGGGTCAATATGAATTATTCAGAACCTGCTAAAATATATATGAATTAAGTGAGCCTAGTAGTTATCTGGTGGATTCTAGGTGAATTACTTAGAAAATTCTGCCTGGGCAGTCAACGTACTGTATCAGATTTGGTAGATTCCAGACGTCGCAGTAGGTTGAGCGGATAACTCGACCCAAATGCGATTAAACTCGCGTCGTCCGGCTGGGCTTCGTAGCTCAAGAGGCGCCGAGTTTTTCACAGTTGGGTCAATGTGAAGTACTTAATATTTATTTAATATACCGATGCAATTCTGTGTGCCTCTTCGCTCTTCAACTGACAGAAGAACTTGTAAAACTGAATTTGGAAGTTAGTAGAGGCAACGTTTTCGCAGCGCGCACGTTTGTAGATAGTGGAAGGAACTTCGATTTCCAACTTTGTGCTTTTGAAAGAATTTCATCAGTAGCGAATCCGTGGCTTTGGTAGCCAGGACATAAATGGGGAGATTTTCAAAACGACAGGAAGGTGAGAGGTGGTTATGCATTCGCACCTGATGGACATAATACTGTTAGGGGTGAGGGTAAGTGATTAGGGTTCGGAGTTAGGGCAACTATTCCTCAACCACCCAAAATACAACCGCGCGTACCCAATAGCTTTCCTTTTGCATACAAATACTCGACCTCGTCGCCTGGGTGTTTCCCGGCCCCACTTGTAATAACCCCTATCACCACCGATCCCGTATTACAAGCAGCTGGAGTCTTTTTACCTCGGGTGTGGCCACACAACCACATCTGACCGAAAGGAATTCGGAGAGCAGAAGGTGCTCTGTACGTTACGCTACAGGTTAATAAAACGACTGAAATTCTCCATCTTAATGAATTCCTCAGAATAACACACTTGTCAGATGAAATTGCTGTCCTTAATTTCTGCTGTTGAAAAGTAAAAATGATTTTACAGTTGCTAATATAAAATGTTCGCTTATGACGGCGAAAAAATGCAAAGGCGTGCACAAAAATGCAGAAACCACATAATTGTCATTCACACCTATTTCGCGGCGAGCGGGTAGGTTAGACATCGGTGGAGGGCAAGGCGTAAGAGAGCGAGAGAGAGAGAGATCAACAAAGCATCAAAAATGCCCAGAGGCGAGGGGATGGGGAGGACGACAGGAGAAATGCGTATGGCATAGGTTGGTCAGGTTGGGGGTGAAATTGGACGCCTAGTAGTCAAGAGCATCTCGATGGGATCGAAGACGAGAAGATCACCGGAGGAGCTGTCAATGGTAACCAGTGTGGGCAGAAGACGCTGTCCCGTTTCCAGACTTGACACTCTGCCTACAAAAAGTCGACTTCGCAGCGGACAGCCATGGTAGTCTGCGTGGCCGGGTGAGTCAAAGACCTGCAGGACACGACAGCGAAAGAGCTCCAGTTGGGAGGGCTCGCCGGAAGCTGACTTAACTGACGACTGCATCATAGCGGGCCGAGAGCCGGCAGTGACTGCGCCGCCGGCGACATGGGGACGCGATTGGCCAGTCTCGGAGCGGGCGAATGGCCAAACGCAGAGACGATCGGAAAGGCCGGAGAGAACACTGCCATCTGCGGACCAGCAGAGACGCAGGAGCCAGGAACCACCAGCGCTGGGCGCGTCAGAGGAGAAGCTGCGACGATGCCAAAATGCCGACCGATCGGGGTTCCTGTGGCAGAAAACAAAAGCAGACAAAAAACACACGATCAAGTTGAAGTTGTTTGGTTTCCTTGCCTGATCTCGACGATGCCGCCGAATCGACATTAAAAGTTGGCAAAAAACGCGTGAGGAATACCAATATGCCCTCGGTCGGCAGCAAATATAACCGGAATCCTACGGGGTGAAAATCCGCACCTAGACGTACAGTAGGTGGGCAAACTCACGAAATATCAGCCTAAAATACGAAATGCGTTTTCGTTCCAGGATTAAGCTGCGTTGAAAAACTAATCAGTTCGAACGAACTTCCTTCCGGCTGTATGCAAAAATCTATACTCTGTAAAAAATGGCTACTCATGAAGCATGCAGTTTTCTCATTGATTTCCGATGCGCGAGCAAATTCAATTATATTACATAGAAAACATGTTATCCCAAGTCTTTCATACGCAAGTGTCTGAAGAAGCCCCACCCTGAGCGGTCGGAAGGAGAAAACCCGAAATTTTGGCTCACAATCCCTTATGTGAAAAACGTGTCAGAGGCGACGGCAAGAATCCTGAAGCCTTTCGGGATCGTAGTGGCTCACAAGCCAGAGTCAGCAATCAGACAGCAAATAATGAGGCCCAAAGACCCGCTACCGGTGACAGAACAATCAGCGGTGGTCTACAGCATAACATGCCAAAACTGTGATGCAAGGTATGTTGGTGAAACGGGCAAACGTCTTGGCACAAGATTGCATGAGCACCAGCTTGCAATCAACCGCAAGGACAAGCTGTCTATGGTTTATGGCCACGTCAAACAGCAGAACCACAATTTCGCCTTTGAAAAGGCAAGGGTAATCGGCCGAGCCAATGATAAGATGGCCAGACTGATGCTCGAAAGTTGGTCCTCGACTGGCACACTCAACAGAGCCATAGATCTGCATCCCGCCTATCAGGCGCCACCCACAAGGCTCGAGTCAGTGCGGACAAGGCCATCAGGACAGTCGAGCAAAGTGACGCGTGGCCGACAGCCGAGTTCGGCAGAAAGTGGGAGAGAAGCCGGCCGGGGGTCATGTGACCAGCATGGGACGCCACCTCACCGCGACGCCCACGAGGCTGAGATCAACTCACATGAGCCCCAACAACTGATCAGTCCGTTGAGTGACGAGGGGGAGGCCGACAAGCATGCGGGCTCGCCAACAATTACGATGGCCGCAAAGGGGTCATTAGTGGCAGGAGCCCACCGGCGGTCAATCGTGTAGAGATCAACGCTAATTGGCGGCGAACGGGCAGGTCAGAGTTCGTGCCTCGCGCACGGATATAATACCAGGCCGGTATCAAGG
>CACRXP010000561.1:283423-419821 GCA_902702965.1 Spirometra erinaceieuropaei
TTTACAATCAGACGTGTGCATTCCGTCTAACATTATTTCAAATACATTTTAACTACCTGACTGCTCTCCATGCCCAATGATTTTTAAAATTAAGTCTTACACCTGTTAGAGATTTCAGTGTGGCATGTGCACCACTGCTCCGGTTGCTAGGATTAGTGATAGTCAACGAAGGGCCAACCAAAAACACTGTAGTCCAACACCTTCAAAAATAGATATCGGGTCCGCATAGGTTCTCTTTCTTCCGCAAATATCATTGATCTTTACCGCACAATTCTGGCCAATTTCCGAAATGGCTGCGCTTTTTGAAGCTAAAACAAGCATATTGTTATCTTTACTCAATGGTCCATCAAACCAACTAAATAAACCTAATGCGAAATAGTCATCTGCATGAATCTGAACTGCCTAACGTTGGAATTCAGCCCTCATTGGTCTTTTTGGAGGTAAAGTATAGATGGACTGAACGCTGCGATACCCGTCGAATGGACAAGGTGCGTTAAACCGTCAAATCTCGTGTTTGAACACAAATATCATGCAATAGTCTGGCGATCTGACAATTGACTACATTTGCATTTGCAAATGTTGGAAAAAATCGGACAGATTTTCTGCTCATATAGATTTTACCATCCGTCAAAGAAATCATTTGCAGAAACATTTATTCCTTCAGTCATTTGGCGGATGAACATGTTTATCTATAAAATTGTATATTTGAAAGGGAGGTTTGATTCTGTTCTAAAAATTACTTACTCCTAAATAATTTTGAAGTTGACCATCCATTACACTTGTGTTTAGAGTTCCCGCACTACAAGCTGTATATTGCCATGTATCGAAAATTTATATTTGTTCATGCTATTAAGGGAAGACAAAATTGGGTTCCCAAAATTCAGCAGTGAAGTTGAGCCAATTTGTTTGCTCGACAAGCGGAATTAGTAAAGACACAAACATGCTGTTTTATCAACAGGCATTTCACGATCTTAAAAATCCCTAAAAGGTTCGATGGCAAAAGTGAGAGAACGGCAGTAAATGATCGATTTTAGGAGGCTTCCCAGTGACATTGTCTTTCTTTTCGGGCTGTTTGCATAGGACATTCTATGCCAGGTCTCGTAACATAAATGCGAATGCTATTACCGACAAAGACAAGGGATACTGGAATGGCCATTTCTGGCTTATTAGCCGTCGTCAGCCAGCCATACCCAAGCCCGAAGTGTGGAACACCCGAGCCTCGAACTCGCGACCTGTTGGTTTAGAAGTCCACGCCTCTACGAAACCACGTCGAAGAATACCATAATTCCATGAGGTCGGACACGTTTTGCAAATGTGGCAGCTAGGAATTGGCAGGACGAATCAATGGACATCCTCGAGCCAGGTGTAGGAAATTTACTTTTTCGGGTCATCAATTCGGATTAACTTAAAGTGTAGCCGCCTTTCAAGGCAACGACTGGCCGAATGAGAATGTTGGGCTTGTTAATTTTAGGCAATCCGTAGAAAGCAGTCGGTGCGCATCCGTAAGATTCATCTGCTGTCATTCGACTAGCAGTATCACAATGCGGCGTCTGAATTGGTTCAGGAGTCCGGTCAGCTGACCGAGCATTGATTTGACTTCTGAACAAGGTGTGGGCTAGAGAGACTGTTGCTCCTAGTGGAGGGCTTCTGCCTTCCAGGTTTACTCGGCGCGTTTCACCACGACAGCTGTACATCTCTAGTTAGCTGGCAGCACCACCATATCCCTGTCCAAATTTGATCCCTTCATTGCTTCTATTTTCATGGGCGAAATATTATTGGTGGACCTATTCGTTACTGGTTAAACAGGGGGTAAACAAATAAGTAGTTTAAAACAATTACATGGACGTTATACCTTGCGTGAGAAAAAAATCGTTTCAGATGGACCTTCTTTCTAGTCATTTCATAATTTTATTTCACTGACTTGCGATGCTGAACTCAAATTGCCCATTTCGGCAGACTTGAACGACTCCATTTATGCAAAAACATCGAAATTATCTAAACAACTATTCTACTCACGTACTTATTGTAACTTCACTCCGGGAACAAGTGACATAACTGCCTATGAATGCCAAGTAAAAACACACAGTACGAAGCCATATTGAAGCATACCGAGTTTTTAACCAGACGACGGGACAGAGCATACAGTAACCCCAACCTTCAGTCTCGTAAAAGGGACCATCATAAGAGGCTGTGAAATGTAGGATTGAAAGATAAGTTTTCCTAGTGAAACACAGAGGGGATAGGAGTAAAGGGTGATAGTGCTCTCGAGAAGGCTGAGCCCACGACGTCGTGAAGGTGCACATTCTTGTCTGGGTATTAAGCCGAGCGTCGTAGCCCCGAGAATGAAGCGCCTCGTAGCAGGGAGGTATATCAAAGTGTATAATGATGGCCTTCAGCAGTCCTCGCGCCGTCTTGCTGCTGCCTCGTGCTACTATCCGCCTGCTCGCGAAGTTTAATTCGTGGCTTTCCTCCAGGGTATTGGTAGCGATCAAAGATAGTAGGTCTCCCCTCCGTACCGTCCGCTTAAGCTCTCTTCTTCCCTTGTGAAATGAGTGCCGGGGAAGTTGCCGCTAAGCAAGTCCTGAAATTGCACAAGTCTACTTCTTGGAATTATAACGAACGTGTTGTGCACGTAGCAGCGTCAAAACGCAGGTATCTTGTGGTTTAAGGCGACATTTTCAGCTCTTGTAAGACCACTTCCACAACCAGGCTAGACATTGAGCAACCCATCGGCTCTCTTTGATCTGATCGCACAGCCGATGTGCTAACTTACAAAATAGTATCCCGAAATTCTGAAATGTTTATTCTACTGGAAATATTGCATAGGTAGGGTTGTAATATTAATCACCGTGCCGCATAATCCCACGATTATGCAGTTACCTCAGAATGCCAGCTTTTGGATGAACTTCATTTTGTCGCCTGCAAAAATACATCCTGCAAAAATGACTACTTGTGAAGTATGCATTTTACTGACTGCTTTTCGGTATCCTTATAAATGCAGACATACTTCACAGAAAACATGCATAGCATGTCCATTTTTTTCGCTCATTTGGAAGAGAAATACGCCTTTTAGGAGTTAATACCGGCACAAAATGTATAATTCGGTTTTGAAAAACCTTGCTTATATCCATGTACAGTAGCTGTGCTAACTCATGAAATGTCAACCAAAATTTCGACATGCGTTCTCGTTTCGAAAAGATACATTAAGTAGTGTTGTAAAACTAATCATGATGCAGTATAAATCTAAAATGATCAAGTTTCCGCAGGGTGTCGGCTTTCGAAAGAACTTATTGTCGGCTGCATGCAAGATCTATGCTCTACAAAAAATGACTACTTAAGTAGCATGCAATTTTCTCATTAATTTTTGATGCCTTTGAAAATTCAATTTCATTTCATGGAAAAAATTCATAAACATATTAATTATTTTACTTATTCGGTAGAAATTCACGTCTTATTCCAATGTCATACTCAAAAGAAGAGAATAATTCGGTTTTAAAAAAGATTCTGATTGTGAGATTTTTTAATACCGTTAAATGGCCGTTCATGAAACGTCATGCATCTGCATTTACGAATGTGGCTTGTAAAGTTTACAATATTGCTCAAATCCGCAGCTTAATTTTATGAAGCTCATATGGTTTCCTTTTAACACCGTAGAGAAATGCATGCCAGACCGACCACCCGACACTGGTTCCGTCACCTCCCCCCCGGCGGAGTGGTGACTCACGCTTTGACAATGGAGAGCCGACCAAGCTCTTCGAAACTTCAGCATCCTAATAAACCTGTTCCGGTGAGCCCACCTTCTTCTTCTTCAAGCATCTACTGCTGCTTTCAATCCGACCTGTCCTCGCACTTGCATTCAGAGTTTCCAAACAACAAGCTGCATATTTCCCCGTCCGGAAAATCATTCATTTCTACACGCCAACAGAAGAGACTATATGGGGTTCACAAAAGTTAGCAGTATATTTAAATCAGTTGTAGGCTATACAAGCAAAATTAGTAAAGGCAGAAACAGGAGGTCTTATGTAGGGGCACTTCACGATCTCAAAGGGTTTGCTGCCAGAATGCAAGAAGTCACAGTCAATGCCACATCCGTTCGATTCGTCTGTTGCCATTCGACTAGCGGTATCACAGCGCATTTATTATTCTTCTAAACTGCTTTCGGGAACCAGTCTGTTCGCTTCTACCGACAGTCTCCACCCATTCCTGAATTCTGTATCTGTCATCCAGACAGGGGTGTGATTTGTTTGCTCTCTGTTCGATTTGAATTGATCTGTTTATTTTTGTTTCGTCAACCGCTCAGAGAATTCTTTATTTATCTGCACAGTAGGACTTATGATCAAGGCCAGTATGCGTTTTTGGGAAATGAGCAATCTGCACAAGACATCAGGTGACACAGATCTTGGATAAATGAAATGAAGCGCTAGGAAGACAAATTCAGTTGGACAGGGAGACTTAGGATACCTGAAGAACAGTTAAACTCTGCGCGGCTATGCAACCACAGACTGCCTTCAGAGGTTATTTGACTGCAAACGGTGTTATGTCTGAGAAGACATTACGAGTTTGCATACATAATTAGGCCACTAGAATTTGGCATGGATCACATCCATTAGATGATCGATGCCCTTAAAAATTAAATTATATTTCATGCACACAAATATTTATTCTTTTACCTATTTGATAAACGATTATGTTTTCTCCAAATTTCTACTTAAAAACAGGGTATAATTCGGTTTTCAAAAACGTTTTCGATTCCCGATAAATCTTGAATACGACCTGCCGTTAAACTTACATTAAAAGTTTCAAGCCTACAAGTCATATATTTTCCGCATACGGAAAGCCATACACGTCTCCAAGGTAATAAGAGGAAACCGTATGGAAATCATACAATTAAGCAGTGGATTTGAGACATATTGTTAACTTTAAAATCATCAGTGGCAGATGCAGAGACATGACGTTTTATAAACGGCAGTTTCGCGGTATTAACCAATCTCATGATAAGAAACAGTCTAAAACCAAATTAGCCATTCCTTGGACTACAAAATTTAAAGAAGACGTAATTTGCTACCGATTGAGTGACATAATGTATATTAATTTGAAGGTTTCCATTTAAAATCATTTTAATGTTTATGGGAATCCTAAAACCAACGAGAAATTTGCATGACACATATGTATTCATTTTTACAGAGTTTAGTGTTTGTATGCAGCCGGAAAGAAGTTTGTTCAAAAGCCGGCATTTTAGGCAAGTGTACTATTGTATCTTTATGCGTACGATGATTTGCTCTACAGCACTATTTAATTATTTTTTTCAAAACAAAAACGAGTTTCGTTTGACATTTCACACGTTACTCCACCTACTGTATATTATAACAGACAAGCACTCACCGATCAGGGAATAGAGCAAGGATCAATGGTTGTCAGTTGGGAGATGGAGACTCAGGTATCGGCAGTCTGAAGGCTCACTGCACCTAAAAATCAGCTCGAGACCTCGCGGCTATACAACCGCAGACGGCTTTCAGATGTTATTTGACCGCAAACGGCGTTGCGCCTGAGAAGACACTGGGATTTTGACATACAGTCAGTAGTATTATCTAACAGAATTTGGCATCGATCACCTCCAAGGCATTAGTACAATGTGGAGTAGCATTTGCATCGCCGATCATATTTGGAAGAGCTCAGTTTGCAAATGCTGATGCATGTAATGTGTCATTGAAATTCTGCCTACTTTGATTCCTTGGACGAAAAGCCAAAACCAGATATCACCTAGAACAGTCTCCTCTGATGTAAATTAACCTACGCCTCACTAACTGTCTATTGACGTTTTGCACAACTTTATTGTAATGTACAATAAAAACCAAACACGTTGACAGTCGTAGAGGAAAGATCATTGATAATTGAATGCCGACAAGGAAAAGGGGGAAGCGAATTGTCATAATCAACTGCCATCAGTAAGCCATAACGGAAGTCAGGCGTGGGTCGTGTCAGATTAGAAACCGGGGTCCGCGGTCATTGAGTGTAACACTCTGCCACTGGGTCACGGCTCCGTCGCTCTCAAAATAAGACACTGTGATTAAACGACTGAGGCTGTAGAGTAAGTCCGCAACTGTCCACGGGAATAACTAAACCATCCCAATATTCTCAAACGTTATGGAATTCTCAATTTGGCAATGACATTCTCGTACTTTGGACTAATTTTGACTATTTTACGGAACCCGATGTTCCCCGCAGGTTCTGTATCCAAAAACGCAAGAAAGAAGTCTACCATCGGCGACTAAGTGACCGATATCGTCATATATGAGTTGGCCCTGTACGTACAAACGTATGTTGGATGGGCGTTGCATTTATAACATCCATAAACCAAGGGATCTGTTGAATGCCTTCAGCATTCTGCATCTTGCCTCAATTAATCCCCGCTGCCGCCCTATCCTCATCCACAATGTCTATCAATTGTTAACTAACCGATGTTTATTACATATAATTATTCTTGTAGTTTGCCCACCCCTGGAGCAGAGCTTAACTGAATCCCCAGTCAGGGGCTTCTACGACTCGTATATCAAGGTAAGAGTGTAAGCGGCCATTCATTTATTACAACTTGATATGTGTGTTTTCGGTTTATACCAGTGCATTCGATAGAGGATAACTTTCATGCCTTAAGTTGGGTCTCACTAATCTGGATGTCGTGCATACGGAAGTAAGCACCAAACCCTAAGATCCCTTCGAAAACCAAAATGTGACAATCGTTTAGCAGACTACTGTTAGGTTATTTATCATTAATTGAATTACCACAGAGAATATCCGACCTCACGGGGTAAACAGGTGCCTTGATTTTTTTTATCTGAAGCCCCTCACAATGCGTTTCGTGCCAATTGTGGCGCAACGTGCACTCCATGAACGAATGCGGTGCGGTGTCCTAATTCTGAAGGTCCGTGCAGATATAAAGCCAGCAAAACGCATCAGACCCAAGACAGCTCATATTCCAAATCAAGTGAGATATTTCCCCATAGGTTTCATTTATGGAACGCCATAATTTGTTAACTTTAACAGTCCTGTTCACCATGCAATATGCGCAATCCTTTGTTTTAGTGTCAATGTTCCGAGCCGCCATCCTTCTCGCCCTTCTTGCCTCTGTGTTTGGTACGTGCAGAATTAAAATTAGCTTTCTATCGTGCTTACCACACGGTGTTAGCAAATAAACTTTGATCTTAATCGTAAGTGCCTTGCGTTATTTTCTAGGAACCGATGACTTTGAAACAGAACCGAATTCGTACTTTGCTTTTATGCAGCCGTTTTCACAAAGACCGCAGGTGCGTTCTAGTTGTAATGGCATTTTAGGAAAGGTCCTTCTACTGCATGCACTGACATTTTTCTTTCATTGTAGTCAATTACCACAGAGGGTCAGACTGTTCCAGAGGGCTCACAATCCACTCCCTGTGAAGTTGGAATTTCTTGTTGGCAACCGTTAACTGGTAGGCTTGTGTTAGTGCAGTCATGCATGTATGGAAACTGCCAGAGTTTAACTAAGATATTATTTTCCAGTCGAAACAGACGGTTGCATGAAACTCATCACGTTCTGCCAAATATTAATCAGAGTACTATTCTTGTCTTTTAGACAAACAGTTTTCATATCTTTCGGTCGGACCAGAGAATGGGACAGGCGTAATTATTCTAGTTCCAGCCGCCGGAATTAGACTGCCCACTGCAGTCATTGTCAGGGACGTTGGTGAAAATCTGCAGGGTACATTCCACATTTCTCTAATTTGCCAACTTAAATACTAGGAATGGTGCTCTTACATTATTTATGCGTGTATTCCACAGCAGTAAGACTATAATATTAAGCATTAATTGTTACCATGGCAGTCACTTGTGTGTTGCACTTCATGCATCGTTCGCTTCTGCACATTCATTGTCTTGACAAACAATGGACAATTAAACCCTTCTCAAACGCTATATCCGCAAGGGCAGCGGCGAACTGACAACTGACATCCATTGACTTGACAAATGGTGGACAATTAAACATGAATAAAATATAATAGGCTATGTTCAAAAGTGCCGAATATATGCTCTCAATGTAAGAGAAAAAGGGACATAGGACCCACAAAATTGTGCAATGGATGTCGACTATGCAGGTTATTTTTAAAAGTAGCACTAATATACGTGCTGGTGCAATACTGCATGATTGGAATATGTACGGTTTTTAAATAATCGCATGAGTAGATCCTATTTCATAGCCATGAGGAGATTGACTTTTTCAAGTCAAACGTGTGAGAAAAACGGAATCTTCTACGAAAAGAGTATAAAAGGACGTTTTTGCACGTTTTCTACAAAATACACTTGCATTTATAAGGGAGCCAAACATCTAATCGGAAAATGCATACTACTCAACTAGTCATTTTTGAGAAGTATTGCATGCATGCTTGCTATAAGAAAATCTCTCGGAAGCGTTTCTGATTTCAAAATAACTCCAAACCCGACATGCCTTTACATTTACATTATAAGTTTCAAAAGTGCAAGCTGTATACTTTCTCTGGGAAGAAATTTGCTTACTTCTCTACTTTGTCAAGACCAATTCAAATAGAACCCATGAAGTGTGCAACGGATGAAGACTATTTTGTCCACTTTATAAGCCAAGAAATTAAACTTGGTTATGCGATGTTGTGTGATTGGAAATTGCATGACCATTATAAAGTTGTTAACTAAAAACGTTGCTATAACCAAACGAGCAGTTTGTTTAAATGCAAAATGTGAAAAAGACGAAATTGACTACTAACATGGTAAAGGAGGGAATGGTTTGTGCATGTGGTGTACACAATATATTTGATCTTATAAAAAACCGGAAATCTATGGAAACCCTATGCTAAATAAACTGTCAGTATTTGTTGATTATCGTTTATGCAGGCGGTCGAAAAGAGCTTCTATCGAAAGGCGGCATCCTGGCGTGACTATAACATCCTGGAAATATGCGGCACGATAAATAGTTTGACAACCGTTCTAGCGTATTTTTTTAAACATAAAACGCACTGCAAATTATGGGTAGATATTTCATGAGACAGCATATCTGTTGTGGGTCAAATTCAAAAGAGCGCAAGTATTCGTTTAATAAATCAGGTCAACCCAATGGTTGCTCCTCTAAATCTGATTACAAACGTTATTCCATTTTTTAAAACTTTTAAAACCAAAATATATTAAGCACTATTATCTATGCAGTCCCACCCTTGCCAGTCGTCGTTGGAAATATCGTGAATCTTGACCTAAATACCACAGCGGAACGAGAAGTAATTCTTTACTACTCCGAGGACGTTAAGGTCTGTAAAGTTTCTTTTTATGAATTAACATTGAATTTCGGTATTAACATAAGGTCGTTTAATATAAACAGACTCTGTTTAACATATATCGGGGTTTTACAGGACACCATTGTTGGAGGGAATATACACAAATCTAATGAAGCGGGACCGAAAAACGGCAAAAACGTGTTGCATATTCCATACCGTAAGTGACGCTTGTAACAAGGCGAAATTGTAAGCCACAAAAGACGTCATTTTTATATAATTTTACTATATTACACGGGTGCACACAAATTCTGTGTTTAACTATTCAGCACAGAAAAGTGTGCCTTCTACATCAGGTGATTTTGGTCACAAACGTTGCCAAATTAACCAGATATTTTGAGAGAAATATTGAATAGAAGCGTCGAATCATCCCCAGGAAAATAGAGCCTGACATATAAATTAGGTTGCGAATACATTTTCCATTCACTTAAGCATAAACCAACAACCAGTGCCAAGTCCACAATAGAAGTTAGCATTAGTCCACAAATGCCTGACTCGATGTTTCTAATTGAAGCACGTGGTTGGTTGGTTTATTACGACTTGCGGATTGCATGGTATAACTTGCACCAGGAAACCTATAGTAGAAACTGTTTCCAACGTAACAATATACCGTATTATTTCATACACTGATAGTTGAAGAAATGGCGAAGGGACAAACCTTTGTCCTGCTGACGGGACACCTGGAAAATACAAGTTTGGAATACACATTCAAACTTAGCGCAAGTAACTCTGACATGATTAGGGTGGTGCCAGTTGAAGGACAGTATCCACCGAGGGTGGTTCGTGTTTCCTTTAGCGGAGAGCCGCCTGTCCGCCTCTGTAAAATCCTAATATCCATCCACTCGATCATCTCACTCCTGGCTTTTGTTTGAAATACAAATTTTTGGAGTAAAAAAATAAATGTTTTATTGTCCCCGCGTTTGTTCTTTATATTCTCTGCAATTGCATTTGCGAGGAGGGGCAAACCACCGGTTAGAACATGCATTTATCCCTAGTATTTGCGTTCGTATTTACCCAAGCGGTTCTTCAGCATGAACATATGCATTCTGTCGTGGATGGAGTAATAATATCGGCTGGACATTCTATTCTGCTTTTTCATATATTGACGGGTTTCAGTTTGTTCGTACATTTCACCACGAAAGAGGATGAAAACGATGGGAAGCCGTTAGGGAAATACAACAGAAGAATCATTTTTAAGAAGGAAACTAGCCACGAGTATTTTTCGACAGGAGGAAAAACAGACCCAGGTTAGACCGACTAGATCTCATACTTTGGGGTATCTACGTAGCGCCTAAGTGCTGTAGGTGAGTTAACTCATGGAATTCCAGCCAAAATTTCAAAATGCGTTTTCGTTCCGAATCATCTTATTCTTGGCCATTGTTTGAAGGACATTTTTGAAGGATATAATAAAAGACGCATTGCCCTCTTTTGTTCTTAACATTCGCCATAGTTTCCTTTGTGAGGAAAAGCAAACTACCGGCTAGAGCATGCATTTGTTACAAATATATGCGTCACTCCTTATCTAGGTGGTTATACAGCATGAAAATATACGCTCTTTCGTGCATGAAGTAATAATATCGGCTGGACATTCGATGTTGCTTTTTTCCTATATTGACAATTTTTTTAATTATTTCGTATATTTAGCCTCAGAAGTAGATGAAGGAGATGGGAGGCCGTTGGTTAAACACAACATGAATATCATATACAAGAGGGAAATAAATTACGGCAATTTTTTGACAAGTGAAAAAAACGGACGCATGGTAGACCTACCAGGTCTCATACATTTGGGGGGAAACACGTAGCGCCTAATTACAGTAGATTAACTAATTCACGAAATGTCAACCGAAATTTCGAATTGCAACCTCGTTCCGAAAAAAATTATTAAGTAGGGTTGTAAAACTAGTCAGCGGCAGCATAATTCTATTATATTTCAGTTACCTCAGGATGCCGGCTATTGAAGAAACTTCCATTCTGCTGCATGCAAAAATTACCCTCCGTAAAAAATGACTACATAAATAGCATGAATTTGTCTCATTGATTTTTGATGCCTCTAAAAGTCCAATTATAGTTCATAAGAAACACGCATAAAATATTCATTCTTTTGCTCTTTCGATAGACAATGACCTCTGCTTCCAATATTACTCGTGAAGGAAGTGTAAAATGCAGTTTTCAAAAAGTGTCTAATTATGATAATTTTTATACCATGACATGGCTGCACATAAAACGTCTCATCTCTGCATTTACCATTGTGGCCTGTAAGGTTTCCATTAGGACCCAAGTTCACTGCTGCATTTTGGGAACTCTATATCGTCTCCTCTTTATACTGTAGAGAAACTGACGATTTTTAATACGCAGAAAATATGTGGTTTGTAGTTTGTAAACCTTGAATGCAAGCGCAACTGCATGTGGAGTTTAAAATTATTCAAGAAGTGGAAAGTTTCTGGAACCCGAATTATACTTTTCGTTCGAAAATAGAATTGGAAGAAGACGTCATTTTCTACCGAACGAAAGGAGGAATGAATATGCTTATGCACGTTTTCTATGAAATATAATTGCATATTTAAGGGTATCAAAAACCAGTGAGATAAATGCATGCTTAGTAGGTAGTCATTTTTCACGAAGTATGGATTTTGCATAAGGCTAGAAAGAATTTTTGTCAAAAACCGACATCCTGAAATAACTGAATTATGATAGAATTATTTTGCGCGATGATCAGTTTTAAAACACTACCCAGTTAATCGTTTCGAACGGAAGACGCTTTAAGGAATTTCGATTAACATTTCATGGGTTAGTCCACCTACTGTTGTCAGCGTACTCAGATCCTCATACTAGTCATTGAGGAGTTTTTTTATAGCGGAGAAGGAGAAAGATACCAATAAAAAGAGTTGTGTAATATGTGCAGACGTCCAGTGCTGGTCGCAGACGCCGGACCGCGGCCGTGAACTGGATCTGTCCGCGTGGCTGTTCGCCAGGACGACGTTGGCGTGAACTGGATAAGCATTTTGCAGAAACCAGTCAGCGTCAGGCTGGAAAGTTCATTGAGCATGTTTGTGATTGGCCTGCCCAGAGTCTGGATACGTGCAGGTTTCCTGATCGCATGATGCCAGCTGTGGTTCTCGAGGCGCTACATACACCGACCGACACTAACAGCCAAACCCGTATTTTTGACAGTCGATTGTGAATCACGAAACGCGATGTTAATTCACAAACTATTCAAGAATAGCCTAGAATTCAATGGACTTCGCCGTCGGTTAGTAACCACAAAATAGTGATGTGGGTAATCGTTCTCCCCATCCAGAGCCAACGCTTATGAAAAGCGTTGAGAACAGGGCAGTATGTTGAAGATAAGTCCCAGTAGACCACAACTGGCGCTGTCAACTTCCAGAGGGATGGTTAACGTAATGTAAGTAGTGCTGGGTAAACAGTACCATGCGTCGTTCATCCCCGACACATAAGTCTGACCTGGAGTATCACTTCAAATCGTCGATCAAATTTGAATGCGCTCAGTTTGAAGATGTTGACACATTTCGTAAGTCATGCGAATACTGTCTAATTCGATTCGCTGGACACAGAACTGAAATCATTTATTAATTGGCATGAGTCCCGCCAATTACATTTTTGGCACCACTCACGGAATGCCTACTGACTCCTTTTTCTAGGACGTTTTGCTATATGTTATTCAAATAGCAGTGTAACCAAACGCCTCGACAATCGCAGTGAAAGATTGGTGACAACAGACGCGAGTGGCCTCTGTTAAGTTATTTTCTGTCTTCGGTCTATCATAACCAGCGTGAAATATTGATAAACGATGATTCGTTTGCAAAACTCTTAATCATTGAGTGTAACAGTCTGCCAATGAACAAGGACTCGACCAACCACAAAATATTAAGCACATAATCGACGATTACGTCAACGGCCTGAGCAAACGGTTTCTTGGAATTTTTTGGAGACGATATACAAATCACCTTCTAAGTATAAACCCATTCTACACAGATTTCACGGAAAGGGTTTGCCAGCTAGGTTTCAACAACCGCTCTCCCGCACGCCACAGGCTACGTTTGCAATGTGATCAGGAACGTGTTTATGAGAATACCTCAACACATCTGAACTATCCTTAGATAGAAACACATTCAGAATTTGGCAGATTACGTTGATGCTGACCCACATTCGTCATACGCATGAGAAGACCCCGTGCGTTTAGAAGTATGCAAAACCAGCTCTGCCAGAGTGGAAGGAGAAGACGAAAAGCACCAGAATGAGGAGTTTACTGTGCACAGATGCCGGAGTTGTCCTCTCAGGCGACAGTGGCCACTGGTGAAGCCAGGGCTGGTGTTGGCTGCGTCCAGTCATGTGTGAGAGCCCCTTGAGCACTAGTGGCAGCCGCTTTTGTGGGATCTTGGACCAAGCTCAAATGGTGTTCAGTCAGTGTGTGTTGCATTTGCCGAGGGATGGTGTCCCAGTGGCTTGTTTTTCTGGTTGCGGGGGATGGCGCTTTGAAGTGGCGCATGGGTAGCCGCGACTGTGCGGACCTAGGTATGTCCGAGCTGTCGGTTGTGTGAGTTCAATTCTGCATGTCTAGAACTGCCCACTGCAAAGAGGTGAATGACCCAATGCAGCGAGGCCTTGAACAATGACGGCAGACCGCTCATGACGGCTAGCTGCCACAATCTCTCCCTTTAGCATACCCTCACTCACAGTGCCCATCCTTATTTAACTAGGAAATTCTGACCTCATCTGACTATCTTCATATATTACCAAATGATAAGTCAGAGCTTAGAAGAATACCCAGATTTTACCGAGCTAGAGTTAATCTGACTCATAAATTAAGAGATGACAATAAGTGTCTGCTGAATCAAAGGGAATTCATGAGCGTTTACGGCGTGAACCAGTGCGTTCAATTCATCCACGCTAGTTTTACTTACGATAGCCGGGAATTCGATGAGAACTGCATCGCAGATTTGCCCAACATAGGATTCTCTACCTCGTCGGATCACTATGCTGCCAAAGCCGGATGCGGCCCATAGGTTAATTAAAGACGCATCACTAAATTTACGGTCCGATCTTGATTAATAATGACAACTTTCGAAGTCTACCTGAAGCTGTTGGTTTGAATCCACAACCCAGATGGACATCCTAGGTGACATTACTGAAGCAAATCTCCCCGTCATTCACATCGCCTCATATCCCCTTTTGTTAGTAGTATGTTTGAATAAAGCTAGGTGGCTTCCCTGACCCACCACCATGCAGCATGGACGGAGTCAAAAACATAGGCATAATCTGCGGGAGCAGATTAGGATGTCATGCTATAAACAGTGGCGGCATTTGAGAGACCGGCGAGGCGATAATTGCCCCTCCTCCCTCTTCCTGCTCAAAGTAATATATTTGTCTTTTTTCGTACGTTGTGATATAAGTGAATTCGATATAACAAAACGACTACTCTGAAGTAGGATATTAAATCACTGCAGATATGTCAGATCATGAACTTTTGGCCGAAATTCTGAGATGCGTTTTCGATTCTAAAAGCATACGTAGGTGGGGCTGCAACTTAAATTGCCACGCAGCGTAACCTTGAGATAATTCAGCTAATTCAAGATGCCAGATTTTGAACAAATTCCTTCTGGCTGCCTGCATACCCTACACTGGGAGAAATGACTGATCAAGTAATGCTAACATTTACATTGATTTTCGATGCCCCTTTAGATTCAAATTATTTCCGGGCAGACGTATGACACTATCTATTATTTTACTAATTTGGCAGAAAAACGGAAGCTCATATACAGTTATAAACTGTCTCACACTTGAAGATCGGCTTAACGGCTGGGCGTCCCTCGCGGTGCAAATAAGTAAGCTCCACGTCTATACTTCTCGTTTTTTTTTCAGTAGGCATCCTATTTAAAGAAAACGAACTACTTTCCAATGTCGAAAAACTCTCAGTCCCGTTTGATTCACACCAGTAAGGGCACTATCTCACACACCTTTGTTGGTCTTTTGTGAAATGAGATTTACAAGCGGTGGAACGTCCTAGTCGTCATAATAAGGAGACTACGGTATATGTGTTATTTTTATTTCCAAAATAGTTCTTAAGTAATGTTGTAATACTAATTGTCATATAGCCTAGTCCCAAGATATTTTTCCTATATCATGTCGCAGGCTTTTGAACGAACGTAACGTTCGCCACCTGCTTAAATTTCACTCTTTTTAATGCGACAACTTGTAGCTATAAATTTAAATATATTTTATAGGAAGCATGCGTGAAACTATTTTTGTTGCGCTCGTTTATTAGAAAGTGGGTTCTCTTCAAATGTAATCGTCAAAGACAGAATGTCACTCGACCAAAAAGAATTTTTAATTTCCAAATCATTTTAAACTGGAACTGCTGTCGCACTTGCGTTCAGGGCTTCTAGACTACAAGCTCTACGCCCTTAAGAAGAAGAACATAAATATGACCTTTTGTGAAATCTAAAAATACGTTCTCTTTAGGAAAAAAATATAAAGAGGACATAATTTCATGCCAAACGTGTACAAGAAACATATGTTTGCGCATGTTTTTCAGAGAAGATAATTTAATTGATAAGGACACCGAAAATCAATGATCATGCTAATTTATTAGTCATTTTTGCACTGTTGTGTTTTGCGGGGGACAGGAGAGAGGCTACTTCAAGGGTCCTCATCTATTCCTGTCGGCTGCGTCCTAAAACTGTTATGTTTGTGAGCTAATATAAGAACCATTCCTGTGTGAAATATTCAATGTTGAAATCACATTTCAGATTTCCGGTTACCAGTTCATGAAATGGCACACCTACCGTGTGCATAAGAGAACTTTCACTTATTAAACTTTCATCTCTTGCCTTCGTTATGCTCCAGCAAGCACTCGGATCAATCAACACCCTTGGGTTAGTTTTGATTATTTTTTTGCCTCACTCCTAACCGACTCAAAATCTAGTCAACGTTCGTTTTGCGCGCAGTCCTCGTCGTAAGCGATTATCATTGGCGTTGTTTGCCTCTTAATGCTAGGCGTCAATTGATCCAGGATATGCAAAAGTTATATTTCCCCCTGGATCACTATTTAAGCTTGAAGCAGGGAATTTCCTTGCTCACTGTTACAAAGCAAACATTATTTCGAGCTCACTTCGGCCGGAGCGTCCGCGTTTTTTCGCAGCTTTGTTATTTATAGTCCTCTATTTTTGAATACGCCTCCCCCAAATCTACCATTCACGGTCGCTGAACCATATTGCTTCCGTTTGCTAGTTTACTGCCATCCGAGTTTACCAAGTAGTAAATGAAGTCGTCAATGAATGAAATGTCTAAGTCAGTGTCAAGGAGCACGTGTCTGGCATTTCTTTTGTGGAATTTCTGCCCGCAAGTACATTTAACAAGTACCTGAACCATCGACGTTTTTGATTGCTTTTCAGAACCGGAAGACTATATCTGATTTGCTTGAAGTACATCCACGAAGAAACACATCGGTGGTATACACAAACGTTAGGAATGAGACGAAGCGATGGCAACCAAGATGGAACGTGCAAAAGTAGCCTACTTGAGAAAACATGCCTTAACGCACTGTGCGTAGTTTGGGCGTTCAGAGACGCATTCCCGGAGATGATGGACAGCAAACCTTTCACAGTCTGATGTTATTATCGAGAATTGGCACTTTTCACCACCCAACTGGTGCATTGCTAATTGAAACCGTCGTATCATTGCGTATTGTTCTTAATCCGTTAAACTTAAGCTGTTTGGATTTACAGAGACTACAGGCAGTTTTAACTGTTTCTGTGGCTCATCGGCCATTTTCTGATATTCAAGTATAGGCTTTCAAACCGACACTTAAAGATATTAAAAGATTGACTCCGAGTGCGTACAATAATTTTGCTCGGAAATTGAACGAGACACTCCTATTGATTGCATAAAAGTGAGGCGCAAGTTTATGGTTTATGGCCGGGCTACTCATTCCGAGAATCCATTGTGCCAAAAGGAAATAACTGGCGATACTTTTGTTTACGTGGTAGCCGGGCGACCTCCGATCGTGTTACGGAATTCACTAATCCCACTACGTCTAAGGGCTCACCCTTGAGCCCTACCAGCAACCATACAGTGGTGCATGATATGGGCAGAATACCATTACCGACAGAGACTTCGGGACTGGGTATGACTGGCTGACGATGGCTAGTAATCCAGAAAAAAAGTCATTTTAGTCATAATCATGATTTTTCGAGAGCAAGCCAGCGCTCTCCAAATAGGCCTCTAGATATCCCGAGGGAACCGCTCGCGACCTTATGAAACAATCCTTTTATGTCTGTTGTGTTACTGGCATATGCTGTCTCATAATTGTTGGCAAAATGGAGGATCAACATTTGTGATAACGCAAAGTTTTTAAACGTTCCACTATTCTGCTCAACACAAATGTTTCCCGGAGTAAGAAATCCCGGCCATAAATGATATCATTGTCAACTCACAAGGACATAACGTCGCATGCGTATAGGCCGATCAGTGATTAGTATACTCGTATCAAACAGACAAGCGCAGCCGTAAGCACCGTTCTATGATTATAAAAGCACAAAAGTGTGACCATACGGATATCAGGATATTTCTAAAACTGGCTATGTCCTACCTGCTTACTGTCTATAAAACGTAAGTTCGGAAACTAGGCTGTACACAGAATATCTTACCGTATGTTTTTATACTAATAAAACACTTGGTAAGGGGTATTTTTGCGATAAGTTATTAAGTGTTCGCAGAGGCCAATACCATATGGGAACGTTAAAGCAAAGGATTGCTGGTAGACTTAATTACTATGTTTTAGGACAAGAAATCACATAAATGTGCAAGGCTAAACTTTTAACACCGATAGCTTACCTGGCTATCCAGAAATAACCTTGCCTACACCCTACTCTATCTGATTTACTTGAAAAAAAGTCAAGTTTAAGTGCGGCAAGTTCTGTTTGACAACATACCAACAGGAAAGCACACTTATTCGAAAATAGTATTTAACGTAGAAAACTGCCCGAATACAAGATAACGTAGATTACTGGTCACTTTCGCAAACAATGTGACTTCTGAAATTACAAATAAGCATATGTTTTATGCCAAAAGAACATATTCGAGAACTGGTTCGGAGAAGTAATAAGATGCACAGCATATTCGGTGCCAGAAATTGATCGTAGCATAGTTTAGCATCACGTTGCATGAGTAAAGTCGCATACTGTAGCTATTACCGTCGTTACTCGCGTTACTCGAATTGCCGTTTTCAATTTGTCAAAAAACCTATAGCCTATGCTTGAAAATTGCTCAAGGTGATTAGCATTTGTCGCGGAATAATACGGAGTAAACGTTTTGGCATATTTGTTTAAATAAAGCGCGTGTTAATTACGATGCGATGCCTACTTTCTATCAAACTACTGTGTCCTTCGAGTCAGTTCCTCCTTTCTACTTTTAGAAACAGCTGATGATGGATGTTCGTCCTTCTTTCACCACATTCTCATTTGTGAAGCATTTGCGTTTTTGTAATCGATGTTTTGCGTCTCACCGTTTTTGCGAAGAAAGTCAAAAAACCAAATAATTATACTGATCATTGTGTTTTTATGATTTTTCCATGATGTCTTGAACGTGTCTAACCCAAAAGACAATGGATATACAAAGGCCACGATCAAGCACTTTGCAAAAGATTTTGTTTTATAGGTGAACCGCAGGAACCCAACATCTTAAATGGACGAATCATGCCCGCTTCTCGTATAGCCCTTTTAAACAAAAGTTTTGATTTATTCTTCATTATTGCAATTCAGAACGCGAAATCATACAAATGTCTTGATCTGACCTTAAAGAATCGATTGGACGGCGGAGTTTCTAAAAGTAACCTGATTTATCTTTTTAACTTGACACAAAAAACCCGTTTTGCACTGCGCAAGCTCTGTTCAGTTAAAAAAATTTGGAGATAAACTAGTCATCGTTTGAGTGGAAAAACGGAGTCTATTAGCGTACGAATCTGCTGGATAAATTAAGACGATAATTTTTGCACGCATTCGTGAGTGTAATTGGCTGGACACACTTTCTGCATCAGAAAAGGATCTTTGTAGGAAAGGTTTGAGGGACTAAGCAAAATGTAAAACATTTGTGGTGTGTAAAATGTGTTATCTTAGTTTCCGTCATTGTGTTTGTTGCATTACATCACCTATGACAGTATCACCAAGACTGTATGAGTTGCGGCTGTAAACGCTGGGTTTGCACGTTGTGATGACTTGACTGCTTTCAGAATTACTGCTACAACGCCCAATCTTATTATTTTTTATGTATTTGCGTAGAATTTTTAAAAACGAAATATTTGTTGCCTTGACAATCTGACTCAGAAGCCTGTTAGTTAAATACAGGCTTACCTGGAAGCTTGCTGATATTTTTGCAAAGATGCTGTGCAGTTACGTGCACAAGACGTAGCCTGAATCGGATCATATTAAACGCACTGCACTTGTTTTTACAGTAACCACATATGTGAAAAGCAGGATTGGATTGGGGCAAGTCAGTAAGCTATAGGACGACCACTTAACAACTGTATTGTCAGTAATCTCATTTTGGTCGGTTGGGGTGTTCAAGGTGTTATTTTTTCCCTAGTTTGGTTGGCATCCGGATTTGGGAGAAGATGGGTGAGCTAGGAATACAGCCCTTACCTCAAAAGTTCTCCAGTGCACTATATGCTCACATGCGACTAGTATGACTCAACAGTTGTTACTCGTGCTAACATAATCCTTAGACTAACGTAACCTGGTTACACGGAGTCCGCGGCTGCTATAAAACGCCCAGGGGAGGTTTCCCCGAATTTCATGAGGTCTAGAAAAGCTTGGATAAATTGTCATCGGGTTGCTTGAAATGCGTAGTCAACGTTGTCCTTAGACAGCTTGGCATCCCTTAGTAAGAGAACACAGATAACCGAATTGTTTCATAAAGTCAAACGAAGCTCCACTGAGACATTCAAGGGCGTTGTCTTGTTCACGATAAATCCTTAGTATGCCTTAGTATGCTGAGGGAGTTAAGTTAAACCTGTTGATAAAAGGACAAACTGAGCAAAGCATGTAGTTGTCAAATGGGAATTGCACATAGTCAGAAGTCTTCGGGGAGTGTCGTAAATATTAATGTATGCGATAAACAGGTGTTTCTCTTCGCAGAATAGCAGCTCGTATGACATGATTAACACCGATGCTGCTTCCGCTGATGCGAGTACTTGTTCTTATAATGGTTTGGGTCTTTCAAGAAAACCCGGTATATAACTCGGCTAAATTCGACTGTACCCACCTGCGCACTCGAAATAATCCGTGTGTGCAGACGTGACCTCATCGTCTAATCGCAAATTTTAACTTACTGAATGAACCACAGGATAACAGCATTTAGAATATAAACTGTAGAAATAATATTATTTTCACTCAAACGAGCGAAAGAAATCATGCTTTCGTGCATGCTTTTTATAAGGTATATTCATGGCAAGTCCGAAACACCGTAGAATTATGTCACATGATAAGCGGTATTGCAGCACCACCTAAGAAAGCCTTCCTATTCGAGAACGGTGTTGAGAATTTCCGCCAACAATTCGTTAGATCGGAAGTTAAGTGGAACGTCTTGATAGTAGGTAAAATCGTGAAAAATATGTGGTTTTAAAATGGGGATTGGAGAAAGTCAGCACACTTGGAGTGGTTATTGAGTAAGAGTATTGCATAGATAAAGGTTAGGCTGCTGCGGCCGCTGTTTATGCTGCGGATACGTGTCATATTAGTGATTTGAACAGTTCGGAGAAACCCCGTATATCGTTTGGTTAGATTCGACTGGATCCACCGGATATTCCAAATTATCCGTGTGTGCGAACACGACCAAAGCGTCCAATCGTAATTTGGCTTTACCGACCCAACTGAATGGGGAACACTAGTCATTTTGAACAGTAGTCAAATTCTTCGACCAGCATATCCTGTTGTAGTAGAGGGGGTGGTTGTGTGTCAGCGGCCTGGCAACGATTGTCGCGGCCATCGACCGACAAAACGGAGCCGGAGAATAGGGGGACTGGAGCGGCTGCTACAAGTTCGCTTGTCACTTGTTTGTGGCATGATGTCCTGACGACCCGGGCAACATACGCTGCACCGCTGACTGACCCCGTAATACACAGAAAGCGCCACTGTATTTTCCAAATTCTATCGGCCTTGATGTCGAGATTCACGCAGCCCACCGTCATCACATTCTGCCTCTGATCAAGCTCCGTGTATGTGAACGCTAAAGCATTATCTCCGACGATGTCCGCCTGGTGCTTCACAGTAGTATGCTAACAACAAATGTTGGCTTGTGTGTAAGGTAATTTATGATGGAAGTACTGTTGCGCAGAACACATTGCACACTCTCCTCTCTCATCCAACTGAGTCTGGCGTCAAGACAAGATCGGCGACCTTTGGAGGCATTGTCAGGTATAATAAAAGGAGGAAGCTCGTCGGACAGTTGAGGTGTACTAGTGAATTTTTAAAGTTGGTTAGACCAACTCGTCGCCAGACGAAATGGAATGTGTGAGGGAGATAATCACGGTAGGGAGCAAAAGGAGGCACCCTCCCGTTCCTAGACGTGAGCATACAAGCACTCATTGACGGCGGCCTTGCAAAAAACGTTCACCGGAGAAGCTCTGACGCCGAGACCATCCTGATCTATTCGAGTAACTACTCAGAAGCCCATAAAAGAAGTTATGTTCAATCCTTTTTAACAGGGCCTATCGTTACTGCAGTAGTGCCAATTTACTGGCTGGCTTACTTGCATTGCTTTTTCTGACTCAATGGATACCCGGTGAGCTGTAGGAAAAATTGTCGCAGACGCCAGAGACAAGAACAAAACGTCGACTCTAACGGAAAAAGGGTCTAACATAAATTATATTCCCTGCCCTACATGCCGAGAATTTCCGAAGCGATCGCTGGACAATTAAGTCAGTTCGGCATCTTTATCGCCCACAGACCAGTGTGTTCATGTCGCATCACATTATCCCAAGTGAAAGACCCCATACCGAAGGAACAGCGAACAAATATCATATACCGCATTCTATGTGCAAACTGCTCTACCGTTTATGTTTGGCATGCCGGTCGAAGGCTTGGGACCCGCATTAACGAACAAAAGTTGGCCATCCACCGACGGGACCCTTGTTACTCGTGTTTACACACGCCCTTTATTAGGATCCTCGCTTCAATTGGGGGTGGACTGCAGTGACCTCCAGCGCCAATAACAAACAGTTGCGACAGTTTCTAGAAGCTTGGCACTTGAATAACAATATTATTAACCGCCATGTCGACTTGGACGCTCCTTGCGTAGGTTTGCGTTCACATTTCACCGGTTAGCGCCCATCCTAAGACCAGCTGCTAATCCGTGTTCAGCCATGTAGAATATCACGGATTCAGCACCTCCCCACAGTGCGAACCATGTGTGAAACCCTCAACACCTCCCCTAACGTCCGTCACCTATACAAACACGTTCTTCACCCCCACACACAGACGTCTGTTTTGACTATGTAACCTTGATGTCCCCCAGCTCCCTAGTGCGATTATCTCCCTCACACTTTTCATTGCGTCTGACGACGGGTTGGTGTAAGCGACTTGAAAATTCACGAGTATACTTTGATTTACCGACGATCCTTCTCCCCTTATTATATCGTCTCGGGAGGCATACTAACTCCGTTATTCATTGTTAGGTATACCTGCTACACATGCCTCGTCCTCGCAAGATGAATCAGATCCTCGCGAAACAGAACACAAGTAGGAGGCAAATCTCGACGGATGGCGATGCCATAGAGGCCACTATGGGAAGGCGTCATTGTGGGGGGAGAGAAACTAAATTGTGTCCCTCGGAAGGGTACTTAGGCATGGCTGGACGCAGTCATGATCAGCTTTGGCTTTATCCGCGGCTATTTCTGCCTTGGAGGACAACTCAGGCTTTTGTATAAAAAATGCCCTGTCATTCTCGTGTTCTTCGTCTTCTACTGATGATTGTAGAGCATAGAGATAACATACTCACCGACATGCGCTACAGGTATTTGACTACCTACGATCAACAATGAACACCTTTTTTCTATCTCTGCTGTTCCTTCTTCTTCCTTCTGCGCTTCAAATATGTTGATACGTTGTCTTATTAAACGGCTCATCATCAGTCGTGAAACAGACACATGCATTGATGTGGACATTGAATGGACAAACGCCCTGATGCAAATGCCTCCGGAGTTCTAGCATTTGCTGATAACTATTGTGAAATTCCAAACCGAACCCCCCAGTCAACTGTGTCTTGCAGCGCCATTATATCTGCGAAACGCACACGTCTGGGCTTTTAGCTAGTACTGTTCTGCTAGTAGGGTATCTCCTCATGTTAAAAAGTAGAAAAATTTTGGTTATAAACTTGCAGGACGAATATTCAAGATATTAACCAATGAACGTTTACGTGGTCATTTGCTTTAAGTGAAAGAGCCTTCGACTCAAAAAGCCCTAATGATCGGCTGCTCCTCAGAGTCTGCGACCGTGCTGTGGTTGGTTGCATACGCGAGTATGATCAGAAAAAGCAATTCTCGCCCCGCTCTCTGTCCGAGGACGTGTTCAGATACAAATGAATTTCTGAATACTGAATGCAAAACTGAGGACAGAAGTCGCTCCCGTCTGGTGTGCTACACCACATCACTGACTGAACAACTCCCTCAACATCCAGAAATTCGATTGTCCTTACCGACCATATCCATCATGTCCTTGAAAACAGGGCGAGATTAGGGACAGTGAATTACTTGCCATTTCTTTTTGGTGATAGTAGACTTAGGCAGTGCCCACCGAACTTTCCTACTTGGACCTGGTGTCATGATCACGTCAAGAAGATTGGGGGCGGGAGAGAGCGCTGGTGACCGGCACGACAAAAGCCCGCACATCATCTCGCGTTCGGCAATGTGCACTGGCCTGAATTTTGCATGACGGAAAAAAGATTTCATTTAATTGCTGCGACTAGCCGAACCCAAGTAAATATCAGATGACAAGGATAAGGCTGGATATATGTCAGTTCATCCGGTCTGTCGTGACACGTGATCCAGTTTTTTTACCCACCCAGGTTGTGAAGACGAAGAAACGCCTACCATTGAAACAGCCTTGTTCGCTGAGGCAATAGTGCGGAAGGAATTCTTTAATCTGACGAAATCAATCTCCCGGGACCTGATGCATTTCCCGCCTTGCTGCTAAAGGAGCTAGCCCCAAAATGCCCAAATCGTCAGTCTTGCTCTTACAATCATCATTTGCTACGGGGTGCCTATCCTCCGTTTAGAAGTCCCCTTCCATTACTCTGCTTTTTAAGGGTGGAAGGCATGCGTCTGTGACTAACTATAGGCCGGTACTTCTTGCCCCCTTCTGTTTCAAGATCAAGAAGAAAATCATCTAGAAAGCGCTGGCGCAGTTCCCCGAGCAACATCACTTCCTCTCCGATGCTCAACACCGCTTTCGAAGCAGTAGGTCCTGTCTCACGAATCTGTTCCTTTCATTCGAACGCTAAACCAAAGTACACGACGAAGGCAGTGTGGTGTATGCAATCTAAGTCGACTTCAAATAGGTCTTCGATAGCGTTGCTCACAGACGTCTCTTGAACAAACTGCGCAACGGTGGGAATGGTGGACGCCTTTTTGCATGAATTTAGAGTTAGTTGACTGGACGGATCCAAAGGGTGCAGGTCGGACGTCTACAGTCCTCTGGGGTAAGTGAGGTGATTGGCGTCCCATAGGGCTCTGTTTTCATAAATGACTGCGTCAATGACCTAACCTATGACGTCTTCATGTTTCTGAGGGCACAAAATTGTGGAGTTATTCCCAATGCGACAGACGCAGACCACCTTCAGGCACACTTGAACATGCTCGGGGATTGGTCGATGTATCGTAGGTGGCCTAACTCACGAAATGTTAACTGAAATTCCGAAATGAGTTTTTGCTTCGAAAATATTAGGTAAGTAGGGTTGTAAACATAATCGGCCTGCAGTACAATTCAATAATAATTCAGTTACCACGGGATACCGGCTTTGGAACGAACGTCTATCTGACTGCATGCACAAACAATACTCTGTAAAAATGACTACTTATTTAGCATGAATTATTCTCGAGGCGCCAGGAATGGTCTATGTAAACAAGTACATTTACCTTCAACACGGCAGCCGCAGAGCCATCAACCCCAGGACTTACTTTCTTCGCGGTGTAACAGGTCAACTTGAATTTTGGACATTGGTCTGTGAATGATATCATCACTCAAAGTCGACCATGGCAACCATTCAACTCATTAAGCGCGCTTTTGTGGGATTTGACACTGACTGCTTTTCCAAAATATTTGGCAACTACGTGCGGCCAGATCTAGAATAAGCCATACAGACATGGAGACCTTGCACTGTCAAGGACTATACAGTCCAGGAGAAGGTCCACAGACGGGCGACAAAAATAACTAAAGGTCTGAGGGCACCGCCCTAGGAAACCAAACTGTCAACTCTCAACCTGGTACCCCAGGTCTATAGGCAACTATACAGTGGCCTAATACTTACATTCCGCATTATAAACGGTCAAGACTGCTGCTTAGATCCCAGGGATTACATTACTTACTCTGACACGCTACCTTTGCGCGCTCATGCCCAAAAACTACGCGCGGGTACGGCAAAGACCAATGGACGAAAGTTTTTTTTTCAGTTACAGAGTGCTGGCAGCGTGTGATGCTCTGGCCACTGATGCTTTACTGTCTTCCTGCGTGGACTCATATAAGTGTACACTCCACACGTATCAAGCTTCCCAATTATTAGGCAAACACAGCATACACAAGTGTGTATTACTTATAATTAACTGTGATTAGCTGACGACGGCAATTAAGCCAGAAATGGCCATTCCAGTCTCCCTTTTCTTTGCCGGTAATACCATTTTACATTCCATTATGTACAAACTCGCCTATATTTCCCTTTAAGACTTAACTGGACTGATAAGCATCATAACATTTAAATGACTCTTAACAGAAAGTCGGCAGGGAACGCAAGATAACTGCTCACAGCGAAAAGACCCCTCAGTGTTGCAAACTCCTTGAATTCATGAGACGTCGGTTCAAACGACCTGTTATATGTGAATTCGCACCCAGGTGAAATCAGGCTCTTTCTGGTGATTAAGCCCAGTCTACATAGAGGCGAGAAAGGACTGCCTAGATCGCTGCTAAAGGAGATATAAGTCGCAGGATTCGGCTACTAAGCACATAGAATCCCTCGGCTGGTAAGTCAAAAACGCGGTCATGTGCGCACACACAGATTCAATAGCCTATCCTACACAGAGTGAATGAAGAGCTGTTGCCATCTATCTGTGAATTTGCACTACTAATCGTGACATGTTACGTTTTCAATATGAGTCATTACCTGTCTACAGAGATTCCTCTCCCGACAATGGCCCCCTGGCAGCTTATGGTAATTGTGAACATCACACGGAATCCAAAGTTATCTTTAAATTCTATTTAAAAAACGCTCAAGGAGAACGTCTACTGCCAGCAGTTAAGTGACCGCGGTCACCATACACTAGAGGATCCACGCTGCATTTGAACCAGTCATAAATTAAGTAACCTGGTGAGTGCCCAGAGTATTATGCACCTTGTTCCAATTAATTCCCCTCCCGGGTGCATCCTTAATCTTAATGCCTATCCTTTGCAAACTAGATGATACAGAATGCATTTGACTATACATTTATGGCGTACCCACCAATGGGCAGAAGCCTAAAAGGATGCCTTGATTCATAGCAATCTTGGGCTGTTCTGGTCCGTAGGTTACGACAAGCCAGTAAGTGGTCATTTGACTGTGGCAAATGCATGTGGGTTTACGTCGTTATCCAGTGCGAAAGATGCGAAATACCTTACATGCTTCTTACTGAATCTATTAAATCTGGATATTATGCAAACGAGTGTATGCATCATACCCTAAGCTCTCTCCGAGAACAACAATGCAACAACTATTAAGCGGATGGATTTCAGAATCTTTACCGATAATTAATTTACCTTCAAGTAATGCTACCTTCACGGAGTATAAAGGCGTAGTGTGTTTTAACTGGGGCTACTCAAAAAGCGCCCTATGGCAAATTGTGACGCAACCGCGCCTCACGCATGCATGAGGTGTGCGTTCCTGATGTTGGACGTTTGCACCCATATATAAAAGCCATAGAACCCAGCAGACCACTAAACAGCTTGTATTTCGAACAATGTTAGACGCTTTTTCTTTAATTTTCGGCTATAACAACCTATAATCATAAATTTCTAAAACTTTAATAATCCTGACCACTATGTAATATGTACACACGTTCATTTTAGCGTCAATGATCAGAGTCGGCGCTCTCCTAGCTCTTATAACCTCCGCTTTCGGTATGTGAAGTATTGTAACGGACTTTCAGGTTTAATTGTCGTATGGTATTATTTATTTAACTTTGAAGTCTTTTAGGAGCTGGCGACTTTCAAACAATGCCAAATTCGTACTTTGTATTTCACCGGCCGTATTCACAAAAGCCGCAGGTGCGTTATACTTTTAATCGTATTTTAATGAAAGGCCGTCTAGTAAATATAATGACATATTTCTTTCATTTTAGTCAATTACGATGGGTGGTCGGACTGTTTCACAGGGCTCCTTATCCAACCCCTGTAAAGTCGGAATGTCGTGTTGGCAACCGTTAACTGGTATGTTTGTACTAATGCATACTTTTTCGTTTTCAAAAATGCATTGAAAATATCAGTCCAGTCTAGATAAACATTTTCTTATCGAACCAGTTAGTAACACAAAACGCACAACTTTATGAGAAATAATAAAGAAATTATTATTTCTATATTGCAGAGAGACAGTTTGCAATTCTTACGATAGTACCTGGGGCAGGAACAGGAATCATCGTTCTACTTCCAGCCGTCACTTTGGAATTGCCCACTGCAATCATTGTCAGGGACCTTAGCGAAGATTTGCCAGGCATGTTTTGCGTGTTTTAATTTAACTAACTCTTACCTTAGGCACAAAGTTGTCGAATGCTTTCCACGTGATGGAAAAAATTGCCCATTCGATTTAATAGATTAATTTTAAGTGAGTATGCCTTTTGTGTATCTTGTCTGAGGAGCCATTACCTGCTGCGTCTTTATGAAATTTAAAAAAGTATATTAGGAATCCCAGACCCAAATATAATATCTCCATGGGCTTCTATAAACAGATGAAGCAAACTAAGTCTGCGATGACCATTTACGTCCGCTGTTTATCCGGATTCCACGTCAGAGAAAGGCACACATTCTTTCCTTAAATTAAACAGACTTCGAGGTTGCCGTTTTAATTCTGTCCCTAGAATTTAAAATTTAATCTATCGCAATTAAGAGGGATTTTTCGTCTTAAGTAGAGTAATATCGTGAATAGTGTTTATATAGGACCCAGTATCAAATCTTTGGGATATGTCGCTGAAAAGAGACAATTTGACGTTGAGGTTTGAAGACCAACGCAATTCCAAATTTTATAACTTTTTCTGAAATAAACACTTACCTAAACACGATTATTCATTAAGTGCCTCCCACGCCGGTCGCCGTTGGAAAGGTCGTAAGCCTTGACCTTGACGACACAGCGGAACGCGGGGTACTTCTTCTATACAACGGGGACGTGCAGGTTTGTCAAGTCCCCTTTTACGAATTAGAAAAGAAATGCAGATTTTTTAGGGGTCGCTTAGCGCTTGACTCTGTTCTGCTTAACTCACGTATTTTTAGGATACCATTGTTGGAGGAAATATACAAAATGCTGATGCGACTGGACAACCGGGCCGTCACCATTTGTTGCATATTTCGTACCGTAAGTGCTGCTTTTAACCGTGTTCCATTGTAAGCCACAAAGGGCATTATTATTAATACGATTGCATTAAATTTCAAACGTGTGGATCAGTTTCGACTTTCAGTTATTTAACGCCTAGAGCAACGCTCGAAAGCAGTAGGACGTAGAACGCCAACCAACTTGGAGTAGCATGTGGATAATGTCATACGGGAATGGCGATAGAGGATGGTTTTATAGTTGGGGCTAAAGAAGGACGGATAGCGAGCAGAAACACAGAAAATAATTGAATTTCTTATGAATTTCTTTTCTTACCTACCATATGGCATACAAAGTGAGCAAGATAATTTGAAAAACAAAAGTAAATTAAACTATATATAACTGACAAGTCAATATTTAGTCATGAATTCAAGAACAAAACGACATGGAAAATGACATTATGTATCTGTCGTTTACAACACGGTCCATCGCCCTACCATCGCCCAACGATTACCCTATTTCAAGTGATTTCAGCACACAAATCACCCATATTGACTGAATGCTGCTTGCAGAACTCTTATCAAAAGCGGCGAGTGAAATATAAAATTATAAAGTGGACTATGACAACTAGATTTCAAAAAAGTATTGGATTGGCTTAAATACAAAGCAGTCACAAATTGCGAACTCACGATTTTATTGAAAAAATAGCCATATCAATGACTTTTATCCAGGTTTCTGACTGAGATCAATTGTTGACGGGTTCACTTGCAAGTTCGGATGGCCAACTACGATTTATAGCCTTACGCTTACAACAAAAACCCTTATTCAGCGGTTAAAATATGCGTTATTTTTTCACACACCCACAGTTGAGGCAGATACGAAGGGACAGGTGGTTGTTCTACTTACAGGACACATGGACAATACGACCTTGGAGTACACAATAAAGTTTGGCGCAAGTACCTCTGACCTGGTAAAGGTTGTACCAGTTGAAGGAGAGACTCCCCTACGAGTGTTTCGCGTTCCACTTAATTATGTGCCGCTTCTCTACATCTGTAAATTCCTAATATTCACTTGCCCATCTATCTCTTTTTTGGTCTCTGTTTGAAAGATAACTTTGAAGAAAATAAGTAAAGTCCTTTTGTCGACGTTTAGTCTGTCGTTGCCATTAAGAGAAAAGCAAAACGACCAAGCAGGGTCTGCGGTTATTTCTAATCGGTGTGCTCTTCTAACCCTACCGGTATTGAAATGTGCAAACAAGGCTTTTGTCGTGGATAGCTCAATAATATCGTGTAGGTATACGTTGTTAGAGTTGATTTTAGATGCAAGAAGATAAGGAAGGGCTTTGAGGACATATAACATATATGCCCTACTAAAGAGGAAAAAAGTACTCGTGATGATTTTTTCATTATTACTCAAAATTTGTTGTATGGGAGTTTACAAATTTGGACGAAAACATTTCACGCTTTTCGTGTCCATGTAGTTTCCGAATGGTTTGCGTACTCAAAAAAGTTACAATAATCGTGGCCAAACAGTCGAATTAAATGCAAATTCCTAAATAACACAGTACGATGCAATTGCATGGTGGTTAAGACTGACATTAATTAATGCATGCATATTCTTCACAATATATTAATAAGTTTTAAATACGAAGAGGGGTAGTAAGCAGTGTTTTATGGAGTTCGATGTACGTACCACAGTCTTCATGCCTTCAACAACTTGGTCGTCGTGTCAAGACAAGGTAACGACAGTCGGGAGTCTAGGTATATTATCAGCTAGTTGCATATTAGATAACAATTTTAGCAAGCCGTGAAAGTTGAAAAGCGCGTTTGGCCGTTTATAGCCAGAACTACGCGAACAGAGTTCCCAGACGTCTCCTCACTCTGATTCCTCTCCCAGACATCAAAACAACATCCCATCCCGTCAGTCGCTCGATGAGAGGATTGGATGAAGTGACTGGCATAGGCAGCAAGCTCGTCGGCGTGTGTCCACATTATTTGACTCCTCAGCACAACTCGTCTGGTTTTAACACAAAGGGCACCCTACTGGGATCTTACACGTATTAGTACTCTTGGGGATACTTCGAGTGATGCATTGAACCTCACACACACAGTCCATCAATAAGCCCCTCAACACGCAAACATGCACACAGGTCAGACTGCGTGGTCTGAGTTGGACCGTCATTTAACGACCTGCCAATCCACGGCGTTTGGCCTGGCGTCAACGCGTTACATCTATTAGAGTGAAAAGCTCACTATAATGTCATTTAGATGGTATCCACATAGTTGGCCTCTTTGCCTCCTGCATCTCCCAAGCTTCAGTCTACTGCACGTGCCGACCAGTCGGCCGAGGGTGTGATTGGGCGAAATGAGAGATCTGTGGCTGCTCATCGGCGCGTGGAATGCACGGTCCGATCCACATACACACAACGTGACCAGATTCCACAAAGAGTGGTGGACTGCAAAGACAGGGGTTACATGAGGCAGCCGAAGAATGGGCCTAATGCAAGCAGTTAGGGCGCGTTTTGGCTACTAATAAGTGTGGTTTCCTTTAATTGCTGTTTGTGTCCGTACACGCGGTCGTGGGAGATATGTAAGCGCAGACTTCCTTGAGGAACTATCTTCGGTAGGATTGGCTAACGTGGACTCCTAAACAGGACACGAGAAGAGGAGCTGCCTTCAACGCGGGTGACTTTGAGTCAACTTCCAATGCAATAAGTGTTCAGTTTAATTTTAGTGTTAAGGTTAGTCTAAGGATTAGGTTTTAAGCTGGATTTTAGATTGACCGCAATGTTAGTCAGAATCGCCTTCAGGGTTACTGTAGAGGTTAACGTTAACCACAGAATTAGGCGTGAAGATAAGTGTGAGGTTCTATTTTAGTATTTGGGTTTTAGCTGGGGTTGAGGCATGGGTATATATAACCACGTCTAGAATTGTGCGCAAGTTTACTTTATAAAATGAGCTGGGCGTTCCTATTTCCATGTCTTATTAAGACGTCTACACAAGTAAGTATCGGTTCCTTTTCATAAGTTATTCTGCATGTACCATTTTACTAATAAGGTTTGCTGTAAAAACAGGCTTTATATGCTTTAAAACTGTCTTTGCTCATTATCAACCATATTTGACGTTTTTGAAAATTTCTACATTTTAATAAAGGTTTAGTGCCTTTTAGAAACGCACCAGTAATTTTAACATCTCTTTTAAGTTTTTAATAAGTCTAAATTTGCTCATTGCTTCGTCAAAGCTTTGGTCGACGCATTTTTGTAAGTTGGTTTGTAAGTAGCAATATTTTGCAAATCCCGGCATCATTAATGAGTTAAGTCATTTACTGTATATGTTTTTCAGATTAAGGGATATCACTTTTAACAAATCACTAGCTGAACCGCTGTTGCGCGTATTCGTCTGCTTAGAGTAAATGATCACAATATGCAAATGACAGTTATTCTGGGCATGGTCTTTTAAGTCGTGCATTAAAAAAGTTGCTTTTAGATCAAAACAAGAATTTTTACCTAAGATTATTATTTCTAAACAGTTTCTTAGCGCATTGGGAGGTCTACTTTGCGCTATCCTTCTGGAAACTATTGTAACGCTTAAAAACTTTATTTTGATGCATTTTGCGCAGTAGAGATAATATGCTAAGTAAAGGCATTCTCGCAATGAAATACACGTTTATACCTCTGACCAAACGGTTCCCTCAAAATAGGAATCTGGTGATTTTAATAAAGGACGTATTCTGTCTATAACAGCGACCAAAATATTGTTCATGAAGGCCACAATCCGTCAGGGTAGATAATCACCATTCGTACAATATAGGTGCCAGTTAAACGCCCAGACATGCGTGTTTTGCCAATCGTCCTTCGCTGCCTGAGACAACTAAGGGATTTTGGTTCTTCCTTGGTCCCCCCAGACATCCGTGTCTGTTTTCGGGCATACCTGCTCCAGTTTCATGTGGCACTTGTATTCTCAATATGATCAATAAAAACATTAAATATGCGTACGTGTTTAGCATAGCTGCATTGATTTTTAACAACCTACAACACTGCCCGTGAGTTGTCGTTTGCATATATTCGAGTAGATGTTTGTGATGACCAAGCATTTCTTGGTGTTATTTGTTTGACGTGGACTGAAAGTCATTTTGAGAAACCAACTGCTTAGTATCAAAAACAGTTTGCTTTTTAAGAAACCATGAATCCATTATTCTTAAAAATGCATGGATTACCCATTTCTAACATCGGATTTTTAAGAAATTTAAAATTCATTTCGAATTTACCGCTTCTACCAAGAAAAAACTGGAGAATGTTGGGAAATCCACTGATTAGCTGAAGTCCTCGCAACTGTGCAATGTAGCACTCGAATATCGGAAAAACACGTGTCTTGTCTTTTAGCTTGTACCTGTCCTGCCAGTATGATCTCTTGTAAGCCTTAAATAAACAAATATTACTGATCAGTGACCTCGTCGTCAATGTTATCCGTTATTGTTTCCACTGTGAAATTAAATGTTGGCAATTGGTCTCGAATTCGTCATCGGCCCTAAAACCTCTCAAAAGGAGCATTTGGGCAAATACATTCTGTTAATCTGGGGTCCAGTAATGCAGGTATATTTCTATGAGAAGGTAGGATTGGCGTGTTTTTTTTATTAACCGTTAGAATTTCATTCTCAAAAGTCGCCATTAAAAACGAAGTTTGACGAATTCATCTCTATACAAAAAGCCAACTGTCGACATTCGTGTATCTCAGAGCACAGAACATCGTTAGTCTGTTGCCATTTTAAAGATCACACCGCTGCACAATACAGACATTTAATTGTTTCCGTTTTAGTTGAAAGTTGCATACTTAATTCGGGCACTGTGACCTAATAGGTTTCCGTTTTGTAGGGCTACAATTCTTTTACACATTTCAACATACACACTTATGTTTTGCAAGCATACCTGGTTTTGTTATTTAGCCGTTGGAACTCACTTAGCGGGTGGGAAATGTTGCAGCAAAAACCGGAATACTTAACATACACCAAAAAGTGTATCGCTTAAGCAAGTATATGCCACCTGGAGGTACCTGTCCACTAAGAAGAATGAAGAAGCGTACATTTATATTAAATTTTTACAAGTAGCATGAAAACGCATTGAGTAAACGATCTCATGAAATGTTAACCGAAATTCCGAAATGGATTTTCGATTAGGAAAGTTTGCTTTAAGAGACACGTAAACAAGGGCATTTACCCTTTCTTTCGTCTGATAGAGTGTCACATCGAATTAATTTTTTATACTTGAAGAAAGATCATATATAGGCTTAAGCAGTTTTTCACTTCCCGAATAATTAGGAGCCTGATGAGCCGTTCATTAGCAACAAGCGATTTAATGCTACACGGCCCATGCGTTCTGCGTAGGGAAAATCAATAGTTCACCTATGTCTTTAAAAGAGGCTATATTGGGTTCGTACAATTATGCAGTCGATACGGACTAAGTTGTGTAATTCATGAGGAGCAGTGGTAAACTGGCAGGTATGAATGGACAATGCACGAGCCAAAATATTCGTAATCGAAAACTTTTAACACGTAATTTTAATATTACATATGGACTTGGCCTGATTTTCTATAAAACCAGTAAAATAATAAATACCCTTATTATTTTTTTCGTAAAACAGATTTTAATTTGCATGACCATCAAAAGTCAATTCTAAAAATGCATGCTTCATAGGTAGTCATTTTCGTATGGCGCGAGTTTTCTACAGAAGAATGCAAAGAAACACATTAAAAAGGCGACATCCTGCCAAATCCGAAATACTATAGGATAGTGTCGCAGGGTAAGCAATGTTGCAACCCTAGTTAAGTTATTCTCCCTAATCGAAAACGCATTTCGGAAGTTCGGTCCACATTTCACTCACTGCACGCTGTTGAGGTTATAAATATTTGTATACAACTTATTATTGCAAAGCAAGACATGCATCGATTTTCGCCGAAAATGAATCAATAATGAAGACGAAAATAACATTAGCAGGCAGAGCGCATAAGATTGCAATTACTACGTTGCCAAAGCCTGATTCTCGCCGACTAGCCCTGATTTTGCTGATAGAAGCGAGCAGGCGCGTTCCAGGCAGCAGTTCAGAAGACGAAGTTACGATCACCGGAAAGCGAAAATTTATTGGCCTGGCGTTTCGGATACTCACTGGAACATATCATCCGATACAGTTGCGAGATAGATCGCAGAAGGCGTTATACAATAAGGATTCATAATACGTGCGATTGCGGGATTCTTAAAGAAAAGGATCCGCCTTCATGATGGGTTTGCTATTCAGATAAAACAATTAGTCGCATACAACATTCCGCCTGAAAGTTGCCATACAGTGCAATGAAGTTTAACCGGAGCTTAAACGGATGATCCAAGATTTACTGTATTGCGTGTAAAAATTAAGCAATTACCTTACCATCATGGCGTGTAAGCAATGCAGTGGAGTTGCCAAAGGACAAAATCAACCGTCATTTAAAATATCCTAAAATATTACTAGATCAAAATTTAGTTTTCGCGATTCACTTAGGTATTCTGAGATCAACCCTTTTGTTGTCAGACTAAATGCGTTGCATCGTGGAGCAAGTGTCCCGCGGAATGTTTTAGACAAGCATAGTTTCCTACAAAGAGACGCGATCGCTGGAACAAGAGCTGTATTGGACTGACGTTTCGTATTCTCACTCGAATACATCATCAGAGACAGAGTCAGATGGCACGAAACACCATCTAACACATCTGATGCCAAACCTGACAACGTGTTCGCAGCTTTAGAATAAACCTGCAGTCAGACGGAAAGGACGGACGAGGCCAAGAATCTTATCCGGCACCAAGTTACGTCTCTCCTTAATGATTACAGGCCGCATGATGTGGTGTCCGAGGTCGGATGTGCTGTAATTAATAGACCCAAGCCGATAAAGACCACGTTATCGTGCCCACGGACAAGGGGCGTTCCACGGTTGTTTTGGACAGGGCAGACTACATTCTGAAGGTCAAACCTTGTTGATATTATAAAACTCGGGTGCAATATCGCCGGCTGACCGACTCATGGCAAGAGTCCGGGACATGGCCTTCGCCCGCTTTTATGACCTTCCCAAGGTGTACACAGAGGGTTTCCCCCACCGTCTCATCGTCTCCCTCAAAGGTACTGCAACTAACGGACTGGAAAAGTGGCTGTATTGGCGTCTTAAATTTCTGAATGCTAATTCAGACACTACAGTGAGTACGTCAATACAATTCTTGTAGAAACTTAACGAGGTAAGTCTGCTGCCAAACTACGCCATTTATGTCACGTTTTTTTACTTCTATTCTGCAGCACCTGACATTAAATACTACCGAAATACTCCCACGAGACCAATAGGATAAAAAGAGTAGCATCTTCTGCACGCCTAAATACTCCGATTTCTGCAATTTTGTATCAAGACACACTTTACGTTCGACGGAGCAATCTACGAGCAGGTGAAGGGCACGCCAATGGGTTCGCCGATTTTGGGACTCATAGGCGGGACGGTTCTACAGCGGTAGCAGTCGCTGGTGACAACCGCGTGAATTGCGAACTGCTTGAGTCATTGTTTTCCGGTCCTCAGTCCATCAAAAATCGCAATGACCTCCCCGCTCCATATTCGCAGCTGATACTTTGTCAAGGCAAAACAGTTAGCCGCGAGGAGAGCCTGCGGATATCCACTTTTCCTGGTGTCAATATCGGTGAGCCAAATTGTCCGCACGGATGACGAAATACGGGCGTCAGGAAATTGACTGCATTCGATGTGCGTGGGAATCGAAAATCTTGACCAACACACAGGCGCATCGCAACAGCACGGCAACGGCATGCGTCAGACATCTGGCCAGTCAAGCTGTGATGCACTGTGTAGTTGCTTACTGCGAAAGCCATGCTGCGACCTAGCCACTGCATCCTATAAATACGGCAACACCAGAGCAATTTACCTCACCTTTCCCACTCTGTTTCTCATGATGGATTCAAGTGAGAATCGGATAGATCAGGCTAATAAAGTTCTTGTTCCAGCGATGGTATCTCCTTCTTTTGGAGTACTTCCTGGAACTCGCCCCTTCGCTACTATTATTAAACATCTTTTAACTAAATTGCAAACCGCATCATCAGGGCACACAAGCTCCTTAGATGACCCTGCAACGGCCAATGTTATATTTGTAGATTAGTGAGTATAACGCCTTCTCCCTGAGATTTTTTCCTGAACAAAAGGACGGGGCGAGCCGTAAATGTACATATGTATGCTGTAGCATGGCTACTGCATCCTATAAATACCGCAGCCCCTTTTGCAACTACCACCCGTTTCTGCTTCTTTGTCTCTGATGATGGATTCGAGTAGGAATCCGAAACGTCAGGCTAATAAACTCTTGTCCCGGCGATAGTTTCTCCTTCTTCAAGACTACTTCCTGGGACTCGTCTCTTCGCTTCTATTCGCAAAAGGAATTATATCTAATTAAGTCTGTTTTTAATTAAAAACTCCAGGTCGGCCGATAAAAATCGTCTTTTAATTAACGCTTTTCCCAATCGCGCTCTTTTACGTGTAAGGTTCAAATGACAGTAGACTTTAAGTGGCACCTATTCCAGGCTACGTAAACACCTAAAGTATGGTAAAAACTGTCTGATTAAGTTCTTAATGATAATAATTAAAGTTGAAAGAAGGCCGCCATAACACGTACCTGGAGGTAATCATAGATAATTTATTAAACAGGGCATTCGGTAATGCCGGACAGACTCCGCGAGCGTTTAGCTGAACTGTATTGTGGAAAGCTCTCCGCCTAAACACCCAAAACGGAGCGGATTGTTATGCGACTCATGTTTCTGAAGACATAACAATTTTTTAAGCAAAATATAAATTAAAAATGCAATGTAATCAAGAATAATTAGCGTGAACTGTCGCGCATTACATGAATACAAATAAATACTTATTGGTTACAATATCCTCGATCAAGTCAGCAATACTTCAGGTGACCCATTTAGTCTGTCATTTCATGAGTATCTGCGGGATCTCTCAATTGTCAAAATTAAACAGTCACCGTCCACATTTTCTCTTTTCCACTTCTCAAAAAATCAGAAGATATCTTTATGTGAAATAGGTATATTGTGCAATTTGTAATTTCCATAGTTTTTCGTGTCCTCCCGTCAACGACTAGCACAAGTAGATGTTCAGGACCTATTCTATATTAATTTAGCAAAGTGGTCCTTACTGTGAAGCAGACATGCACTTTTAAACATTTTCAATTTTTTTATTCTAGGCTTGAATCCGTGGGCATTTCAGACAGCACACCAAATTACGTGAAAAATACTTCATTTTATCAAGCTATGAGTCAGCATCTAAGGGCCTTTCATCAAATTTGACAGTAATTGAAATAATTGCATTAATGTGAATGAATGTCAGCACAGGTGGATAGAACCTATTTCAGCTAATGCCAAACACATGTCAGTATATATTTTAGCATAGGCACAGCAGCATTGCGTAACCCTGTTCATCCCCCATTGTAGCCAGCACCTGTTTTAATTAAAAACGTTCAGGAATGAATTTAGAGTCGAAAGGATGCTCAAGATTATTCTGTTGGATTATATTCCTCCTGCTCTCCCTCATTTTCATTTGTCAAATAATGATTAAAATCACGTTGGCGGGAATACTTAGTCCATTTGTCGTACGAAAACTGTCTATGATGACACCATCTGAGCCGCTAAAGTACAGCGACATTTACTCTAATCGGTACTGCATCCGTCAGAATTCAAGCAAGATGAACTACGGTTATGCTTCGGTTATCCAACAGATGCGGTGGATCACGGGCAATAACCAGACGGCAAGTTTACTAACCGCTACATGTTTTTTTATTTTGTCTGAGCAATGACAGTTGACAATCTGAATTGCAATTTCGCAAACAATAAATGACATCGCATTTCGTCTAGAAATCCAAATATCTTTCCCAATTGAATGTATAACACCCTGTCCGCCGCTGTTGACATGGGCTATCAAGGCCACATCTATTAAGAGTCATCAAATCCACTGTGGTCCGTAACATGCGTCATAGTGTCATTTGGTGATCTATTCAAACTGCTAGCCAGACCTCCGACGCAAAGTGTAGATGTCCGACATTTGCGCTGTAACCAGGTCAGAACGCCAAAGACAACTATTCCTGTTGTGCTGAACGATCTCGAGCTCCGTAAAAGAGACAATGTTTCATGACTCAAATGAGAAAATGCATCATAACCTAGGGACTTTATTGCATCGGTTGTATCACCGCCTGATGTGATGGCAAATAAGTGATGAGTTCCTTTACCTTTACTGTGATAGTCTTGTTTACCAACGATGATATTATAAAAATAATAAGGGCCCGTCTAGTCTCCTCACCATTCTCAGGAGGCATAAAATCCTCAAGTTTGAAGCCCTGCTTTGCACGACAGTCAGCATAAAAAGACCAAAAGTTTATACTCCTTGTGAACGCTGGTTTAGACTCTGTCCTGGAATTATCTTATACCTTCCTGCGTATGTGAATTAGGCAAATTAAATCCATGCTAAGGTTCACTAGAAACTTGCACTACGACAATGGACGGACAGGTAACAGGCGATGGTCTATATGATTTTGATAGTTATGAATTTCCTTGGCACTTGCCGTCGGTGTTCAGTTACGCATTACTTAAGTCCTTTCATTTAAATACAGCCCACAGAAAAGGATGGCCCACTCATATTCTACGACAACAGATTTCTCTGGCACAGTTTGTCCTCCGAGGGTTGCAAAAATTACTGCAAATTCTCCACAGATTTTGTGGATTATCGGAAAGCCCGCCTGGCAGTTTTCACGCAAGATCCTCCAGCGATTGCCTTGCCGAAACCCAAAAATCAAACATGGGCATTGGAATCTGGAGAATCGCCATTTCACATGCCGTGGATCTCGGCGCATTTGAGGCAACACGTAAGGTTTATAAAATAAAAATAATGCTACAGCGACTGGGTAGTAATCACTAACTGCACACCCGCTCTATTAGTCCAAAATTTGCGACCACGGGATTGCTGGTTGCGCATACTAAGCTTACTATACACCTGTGCGTTTGTTTTCCTTTTATCGAAAAATTAACCAAATCGTATGATTACATGGGTTTGATATCTGGCGCAGCGAAGCAGATTACCCCGTAGTTTGGCTATAGTCCTGAAATCTACCACAGGAATATGTGTCTGACAGCCAAACTTTCCCATACTGGCGGTTTTAGTCGTGGATTCACGTTTTGAGTGTTCGTGCTTATATGGCGGTATGACAACGAGCGCTTGAAAAAGACTGTTTGATGACGCCAATCCAGTGCGACTGAAATGTGAAAAACATGTATGAAATTTTGACCGGAGATGACGATGTGTGTTTGATTGGCCTAGGTAAAATAGGCAGAGTTTTAACGCTGATGGTCATGTAACACAATCCCGTGATATTTCAGTCAAGATTGTGGACCAGCGTTTTGACGCACGGCTGTCTGCCCGCCGGAAAAAATGCACTCCTTAAAACGACCACATACATTGTATGAATTTTCGTATTGTCTCATGATACTTTTGCGTATTTAAATATATTTCGTAGAAAACGTCAACTTAATGCTTTTTCTTGCACTCATTTATTAAAAAATGGCGTCTTCTTTAAATGTCCTACTGGAGATAGGGGTCATTTTCGGTTTAGGCAATTTCTAATTATGTGTTTTCTTAAGATCTTTAAACGTCAATTCATGAGGCTGAGCATATGTCTATTCATCAATGATGCTTACAAAGAATGCCATTTGTTCCAATTGATTTTAAAACGTCTTTTTACAAGGAAAATATAAAGCTGACTCTAAAGAACTCCAAAACGCAAGTGCAACTGCAGAATGCATAAGAAATTACTCGGGAATATAGAGTTTTAACACTGAAAGCTACAATACCCTCAAATATGAAATTTGGAAAAATACATCGTTCTGCTAATTCTTTGTAAAGTATATGTTTGAATAAATAGGCAAATCGAAGACCAATAGAAAGAGTCCATACTACACAAGTGGTCATTTTTATGGTGTGGGTTTTTCAGGCGCTTAAAAGGAATACATTCCAACGCCGTCATTTCGATGTGTCCAAAATATTCTGGAATTATGCTGCAAGATAATGATTGCTAAACGTTAAATAAGCCGTTGTGTTAAGCAGACAGCAGGCCATAACATTTCTGGTCCTCGGCGTTTGGGGATGAGTGAGCTGAAAAGCGAAAGTACCGTCAGTGTCAGGGGGAAGAAGGGCATGGTTGGCACTGGGACGGGTAATTATACGCAGGTGGCTGTCAGGGTGGCTATGTCCTATGGTAACTGTGGGGCCTGTATGAACTCCTTTTTTGCGCATAAAAATGGTAGGTATAGCTTAATTGCAGCCGCCTCTGCCGTTACCAACGGACACTGTCCACGTGATTTTGGATATCTCCACGGCACCTTGTAAATCACTCGGAATGACTGTCCGGCATGTACCCAGTGATCTCTGTCTGCCATGTGAGCGAGGATAAACATGTTGACGTTCTTTATGCGGCCGTTTCCTCACCCTGCTGGAAGATGTGCTCATATTCTTTTGGACAAACCCTGGCTCGTGCGACTAATATATTCTGCCCCACAGGGGCAGGTGAAGGCGTAGATGCACATGGAATGGTCTGGGCTGGCATTTTGTCCTTGTATTTTCCTTGTGTAGGGTCGGACCAGCAGAGAAGTGTACACGGACGTCAGCTACTGGGAATGTGCATTCAATGATGTGCCGGCGTCAACAATCTTCAAAACTAATGGACGCTTTTTTATTCATTTTTAGTTCAAAATATTTCTGACTACTAAATCTGATTCCCACGTTCCCTGGGTTTATGCGGTGTTTGTGGCAAACGACGAACCGGATAAGACGATTTCACCGCAACGGCAAATTCGCATGCTGACCGAGAAGAATCTACGCTGGTTGCCAGCGCACCATACTGGACGCAGAAAAAAGGTCGTTGCCTTAATTTCGAACAAAAACCCCAGAAACAGAAGAATGGAATATATTGAAGGACTTGCCAAATACATCGACGTGAGTGGAAGTCGCTGTTTTGTTGAGCAAGTGGACAAGTACAGCAGTCTTTTCAATGCGTTAATTTTGAAAGATGGGTCTATCATACTATTTGGCTTTAAAGAACGCCGAATTCAATAATCTAATAGTTTAAACCGAATAGGGAAACCTAAAAGTGAACATAATAAAGGCATAAAATAAATGCGGGTTTGCCAGCCATTTGGAAAAAAAGCAATCGCGTTTGGGAAGTAACAAAAAATTTCGACTTCCGGAAATGAAATTTCGCAAAATTTCATGCATTGATGTGGACGAAAAGCACTGGGCACTCGAACATCAGAAGCATACATGCACGTCTGTGTACCTTGAAAGTAAAAGTACATGCAATGACATTCAGTGTCTCAAGCAGTCTAACCTTTGAACTTTCCAACATGATCGTTTGCAGGGGATAAGCTTAACACGTATTACGATAACGAACGGATAGTTCGCTGCTTCGAATCTAGGGGCTGTGGCTTGTTATAGGATTCTCGGCTAACAGCCACCACTGTCGATTTGCGTAGAAATGAAATTATTTTATCTGTAAAAAGATAATAGAAAAGGAGGGCCCACTCATCTTCTACGACAACAGATTTCTCTGGCACAGTTCGTCCTCCAAAGGTTGCACAAATTACTGCGATTTCTCCGCAGATTTTTTGAAATATCGCGATGCCGCCCTGGCGGTTTTCACACAGAATCCCTTAGTGATTGTGCTGCCAAAGCCCAACAAATAAACGTGAACATTGGAATCTGGGGAATCGCATTTAACATGCCGTGGATCGTGGCGCATTTGAGGCAACAGGTAAGGTTTGGAAAATAAAAAAATAATTGCTACAGCGACTTTTTAGTAATCACCGAAAAGTACACTTCCCTGAAATATGAAAGTTCGAAAATAATGTATTTTTAAAGAAACGACTATAAAATGAAAACATTTTGCGAATTGTGAAGTATAAGCTTTCGTTATTTAAACAGCAGGTTCTAAAAAACATTGTCTGGTGGAGTGAAGTTAGTAAGAAGGATGTTGAACTCTGTAACTTAATACGTTAGTCAATCCAAGGAAATATAAAATTCCGCATAGTAATTGCAAAAGACAAATTTTCGTTCGTCGGAAATTTGGATAAAATGTAGCATTTTGGAATTTATAAAGAATTCCGAATACAGAAAATGAAATTCAACCGCAAATTTTTACGCATTGGGTTGGAAGAAAATCACTAAGCAATCCAACCTCAGAAGCCTAAACAGTACTTCTCAGAGTCTGGTAGAGCATGCGATTTATTGGAAATGATTTCTAGGTAGACATTTGCAAAACATGGATCTCCTTGTCGTGAGGGACTTCTATTTTTATCTCTCTTCAGCACAATGGACTTACTAGGTAGACAGTGTAGGCATTTTATGAAAAACAACAGAAAACTTTGTCTCCGTAAACTCTTGTTTTATTTAGGTGGATGTCTACGGACCTGGACGGCGTTACTGCCCGCCGGATGGTGACATCTGTCTTCGACAACTTTCGCTACAGTATAAATTTTATCTCGCATTCGAAAACTCCGATTGCAAGGATTACATCACCGAGAAGCTGTTTATCAACGCTCTAATGTAAGCTAACGTGGTTCTGTAGACGAACGTTCAATAACTCTACATTATATTCGTTCACACATTCTGGTGAAAAAGTAGAATCCGCATCATGCAATTTATATCTTGACAAAAGCACGCTTTCCAGCAACCACGAATTTTGCTAGCACAAACTAGATGAATCGTTAACATTACAGTCAACCCGACTGATGTACGCTTTCGATTATTCATTATCAGACCTGCAGTTTACACTAAGGGAAGGTTGAATAGTAATATGTTAACAGCCAATAAAATAAGTTCGTAGGAGGAAGCTGAGGGCGTTCAGAGGTCCGGGTCCAGATTCTAATTCTGTCAGTGGCTTAGGTAGGGAAGTGAAAAAGGGGCTGACAATTAGCTATGTCTCTGTCTCACCCCTCCGACGTGACGTATCGAAAAGTGTGAACGCAAACGCTGGGTTCGTCTCTGTCAAGGGCAGCCCATTGCGCATGTACAAGGGTTTTAAACGAGCACACATTTGGGTTGACAAATCGTATGGTCACTGCCTCTGGCGTCGCGCGTAACCGCTGACATAGGAACTTACAGCGTCTCGCCGACACTTTATGGATAACTCGGAATGTTTGGGTGGCGTCTAACCTGGCGGCCGCTGTCAACCAACTGGTTCATAATTGCGCTGGAGATGAACTTTTCCTCATCTCGTTTAAACCAGACAGGATGGTGTTCTCGCATCCGCTTGGATAGTAGCTTGATATTTCGATCAATATAACCTGCTGTTCAGGTTCGAGTGGGGGTGTATGTGCACATTGATGAGGTCTGAAGGGGCAGTCTGTCCTAGCCTTCAAGGCAAAGAGAGGGGGCGCTTAAGAAAACCAGTCTCATCCCACCGGCTGGTTACGTGCGTGTGAGAGCAGCGTTTAAGGGACAATTTAAAAGTATACTCGTCAAATCCCACTAACATTCCGCTGTTTCGCTGTATGTCCAATTTGTAAATCAGATTCGATGGCCATTTCTACAGCCAAACGGACAGCGCAGCAATGGAATCACCACCTGTATTCCTTCTAGAGAAGGAGCAGCTCTGACCAGTCAGAAAAGATCTTTATTCCTTTGGCGACTTTTAGTGTGAAGGAGCACATCGAATAAAACATCAGATTGGCATATTCTAAGCCTATGTCTCAGAGTCTTGCTTGCCAAAAGACTGAAGCCTACGTATATCGCCATGAAGGATTGCCTTGTGTGAAGCTAGTAGAAGAAGGCTGCCGAAGCATGCTGCGTCATCGCACAACATTGAGGATTAAAGCTGGCATCCCATTACCTGTCTCAGCGACGGTTAAATTAATAGTACCGGTAGTAGTATTTATGCCAGCTGTCACACAGTTAAATACACCCTAGTACTTTTCATTTGGTCTAACTATTTCCCCACTAGTTTACAGTCCAAGCAGTTTCAATTGCGTGTAGTATGCAAACTGTTAGCAGCCAGTCACCAAGTTTCTGGAACCATCGCAACGAAAGGCCCATTTAGTTGATAACGTCTGCTTAATCTTGCCACCGTTTCCATACCCTTGATATTGAGGTTAGGCGATATTTTACTGAACACATGGCACGTGGAGGTTTAGTGCGCGTGCAATATCGTTATAAGTCATTGTTTTAATGGATGTTATAATATCAGAAGGCACCTAGGCAAATTCATCCCAATAGTTTTCATTAAATATTTGCATTATTGCGCTACCTATTTAATCAAGCAGTCTTAACTGCGCTTTGAACCTAAACTGTCGCCGCAAAATTTCTTTGTTTCTGCAATTTGACACTGAATGACTCACTCACGCCTTACTGTCAGACAGACCTTAACCCTGGCAAATGTTATTTTTGTCTTCTCAAAGGTACAGCATGCTGCCAGTGGTGATGGGTGCGCCGAGATCGAGTTACTGTGCCATGGCACCGCCAAATTCCTTCATTCACGTAGATGACTTTTCATCTCCTGCCGACTTGGCTGACTATCTTATTTGGCTCGACCGAAACGACACTGCTTACGCATCTTACTTTGCTTGGCAAGAATACGGGAAGATTGTGGTAAGAACATTAAGCGGAACTGTGTTGAACGTTCAAAGGTAGTTGCGTTTGTCGCGCACGACCCGAAAATATTACTTCGTGCAATTAGGCAGTTCTTGTCTTAGATGGCTAAAAGACATATTTTCCATCACACCTTAGTCCATCGATCTTTCTGGTGTGTGACGTGCATTTGATTTGGTGCAATGTGTAAACGACTGAACGGGTTTTTAAGCAAATCCTATCACTTCTGTATTTAAAAGTTATTTTATAAAAAATACCAGGACAAAAATCCCATGAAGGCATAGGACGCACCAAATGGTATTGAAAACATGGTTTGTTAAACATGGCATAGCACGACGGACGTACGAATCCATGTGCTGTATAAAGAGGACTATACTGGGGATATGCAGAAAATATTAACCAAACATATAAGCCGCGTTCTCCGTTGGCATTAGAGTACTTAATTAGGATTTTCGAATAAATCGTCATCAGGCAGAGTATTTAGATATTCTGACCACGTCAGGAAGTCTGCTTTTAAACAAGCATCAAAATTACCGCATGTCTAGGCTATCATATTTTTAGAAAAAAATCTATTACTAGCATGAATTTTCCCACCGATTTGTGAAATTTTTACATATGTAGATGTATTTTACAGAAATTATGAAAAAAAGTATTCTGTCATTCCTTCTGCGAATTTGGTACTTACACAATTTAATGTCGTTATCGTTTTTAAGGTATTTGCAATTCCGGCCCTAAATTTGTCCTGCCGCTACACGTGCTTACGTGAGTTCAAACAACTAACTGTAAAATCATGCACTTCTCTTCCTTTTTAAGAAAACGAGGAGGCCTTTGCACTCCGACTGCGGTTTTTTCTAAACATCAGTACTAGGCTAATGATTTAAATATTCCCCGATGACTATAATAATCCAGAATTAGAATGCAACGGGTGAAGTAGAATTTCTTCATCATTGGTCTTCGACGTTGTAATTGCCTCCGAACAAATGTTGCATGATATGAGAATTAACACAAGAGATTTTAGTATTTTGACTTACACAAGTTTTGGCAACCCACAATTACAGCACAGATACGGACGCCTGGTCGAGTGAGGAGATTTATTTTACTACAGTGGGTGGTACCGGATTTCTTGCTACGGCCATTCCCTGTAGCTAAATATTGTAGCTTTTAGGTAACATCCTCGAATTGGAAAAAATTACTGAGCCAGGTGTCCATCTTGGATGCCCATCAAATGGGAAATATCGCATGCAGACCAATCAAACAACGGTGTGACCGAGTCAACGGATATTGCTGAGACCTCTCAGCAAAGACAACAGAGCGGTCAACGGAGGTCATACGGAATAGTCGCCTTTGTTCACACGCAATTTGGGCTGGGGTGTTAGATACAGACCAACCGGGCTTGATGCCCCTGTCTTTGTCGGTACATTGTCTTGTTGAAGACCTGTTGAGTATGTTGCCTGTTAGAGGTGAGCACTAGCTCGTAATCCCGATTGGTTCAATCAGATTTCACATGTTGCGCGATCTATCGATGACAGGGTTCTTACGTGCATGCTTATTCAGGTAACTCTGTCTTTTTTTCTCTCACAGGGAACGATTGATACTCACCTCTTCCTGAAACCATGACGCATTAGTTTACTTGTGTTTTAGACGGAAACAAGGACAGAATGTCGGCTGTGTGGTTTTGTGCACAAGCCCCTCGGTGAACTGTCTTTAGTTACCCTTAACAACTTCGATTACTTCACTAATGTGTCCAGCCAGTGCATAGCATACTGATACATAGAAAAGAGAAGGAGAGACTATGCAGTAATGAGTAAAATTTATTTTTGTGTTTTATGCGTGGTCTTGTCTTTCCCGATATTGGAAATTTTCATAATTCAAATAAACATTAGTAAGTGTCTAAATGCATAATATGCGGGCGTCCTATTATTGGGAGGACTCTTGGAGAGTTCCGTATTTTCCCAAATTGCTAGACGGCGTCCTCCCCAGAAACCGATACTACACATCCTGACCTGACGGTCGATGCGACGGAGATATCAAGAAACGACAAGACTGCAAGCAAATGTTGCTGATGTTGATTCGTCATGCGGATCACCTTCAAACTGTTTAAATACCCCGTTAACGTATTTAAAATGTAACAACAACTGCGAAGTCTGAATCCATTTTCCGTGATAGCTTGTGCTGGATGGATGATCTGGGTTTCATAAAAAGCGTTTCCTCGGTAAACCTATGCATTCTGGTCTGAATGCTTCTTTTCTGCAATGTGAGAAATAGTGTGACTTATCGTGGTCATGATATATTTCCTAGGTTTAAAAGCAAACAGCGTTTGCTTACTGAGGGAGGATATAAACAAAGAAAATCGACTGTCATTTTAAATTATGTGAAAGCTTGAGGATACTAGGGATTCGTCGATGCTAAAGCAGATTATGTCCAAGCATGTATTTATGGGTTAAAGACAGCTGCGCGTTATATAATCCACAAAGGTAAATTCTTTTGGGGAAGTCAAGATTGCTTAATATAGCCCTGAGTGCAAAGTTATCTTCATTCCTGCTGTATTGGTTCAATAAACTGGGTTGGACGTTGATGAGATTGGAACGACTGTTCATCCGTTGCAAACGTTGATGTCCACTGTGTACTCCATATCAAATTGACTCAGGCATGGTGACTGGGGGGTGAATTAGTTAACAGTAAGCTTAGACATACGCAGCATCTACCCCATTCCTCATTTACACTCGGATCCAGTGTCAAGACACAGCCAAAAAGACCGGAGGCAATATTCATAATAAGGAAGAATGACAGTATTTGGCCAGATGTACAATTTGCGGCATTCGTTTGCTGATGCACTCTAAGATACCTTCGTCGCTTTCAAAAATATCAAAATACCTCGACCGTGTTAACCCAATTGCTCATATGCTGACTTGACACATGCTGTGGCTGCGATATTAGGAACCTACAAGCAAACAGAAGCCTTAATGCAATTCAATCTATCGAGGACGTGGGCAACTGTATTTCAGCCGCTTTCAATACGCTGCTGTCACTTGAGAAGGGAGTTGTGCGTTTTAATTCCAGATACTTGCAACATGGATCAAAGCCATCTTAGTAATAGGGTTTGGTATTCAATCGCTGTATGAAGGATCTAGTGCTCTCTGCTTCAATTAATCGTGCGCATTTTACTTCCGTTCCGAGCTTAAAACAAATATAATATGCTGCGCAAAATGAAGCGCTCGCGGGATCAAAGAAATAGCATTGCTGATCTTGTGGAGAACTTGGCCGTCTCTCCATTATGAGAGCGTCTCGTGCAAAAATCGACCAGAATTTTAAATAAACGACCTACTTAGTTGGCCTCAGGGAAATCGTCCTTTTTGTTTTTCGCTGCCTTGGCATTCTGATCGTCGTCTGTGGATATTGGTGTCCTCCTGTGTTGTCCGTCCTCAACTAAATTGGGGTCATTTGTGAATGCAGCCCCCTTTTGTGTGAGTTTGTTGGCGGAACTAGTAGAAAGCACGAATTGCTCTCTAAAGTTGTATAATTTAAGCAGAACAAATGTGCCTATCTAAAGGACGTATTACGCAGTGCGAGTAGCGTGCATGCATGCTTATGATTAAATAATGTTCTGTAGTCTGTCGAACGTGTCAGGAAGACCTCTTTTTTTTCTGAGAGACACCAGTCCGGTGGTCGAGTTAAAATTGCTCGATGAGATGCCTTGTGCAATGCCTTTTGATTCATCCGCTGATTTGAGGCGGACTACTATCTACAAGACGTCAGCGTGCTAACTGTCCTCTATTCCCCAAAAACTTCCACGCATCGTTCAATTTAGGTTAGATGTCTCTGACGTAGCGACGAGCGGGCTCTCGGTTCGGTTTTGAACACTAAGCTACCAACACACACCGAATGCTCAAAGTTCGCGCCAAGTGTATTGAAACCTCCTTAAGTTCATATGATTGACAGAGGCGACAGATCTCACCACATAAGTAAACAGGACCCATTCCTGTGACAGCATGTTGGAATGACAAGACAAATAATGTTCCAATATTCCGCAGTGGATAAAATACAGGGCCAAATGATGTCTTTACTCTTATTTAATAACGATAATTACTAAACTTCACATGTCAGACGATTTTTGAGAAAATTTTAATTAGCATATAATTGTTTGGTTTGGTGCAGAATTGATCTTCCAGCATGGTCCATTTAGAACCTAGCGACCACACACCTACGCTCAATCTGTAAATACAATTTCATTTTAAATAACGAAATTTCTCTATTAGGCAATTCATAGGAATAGCAAGAATGTAGGTTTCCTTCAGGAAACACTAAAATTACAGATCAGAAGAAGAAGAAGAAGAGGAAGCGATCGCTGGAACAAGGGCTCTATTCGCCTGACGTTTCGGATTCTCACTTGAACCCACCATCGGAGACAGTGGCAGACAAGGGTGAGTCGTGCACAGGAAGTTGCAGTATTTATAGGATGCAGTCGCTATGCTACCGGCATGCCTATAGCAATTAACCAAGCTCCCCTTCATCAAGGATGGCTGACCGCTGTTGCGCTAATTGCTTGAACGAGCTCGCGAGCGGAGAGCAACACGCGATGCAGCACTGGGGAACAACTTCCAAAAACTGCCTGATCCAACGTCATCCAGAGGCGGCACACTGGTGCACAACATTTCGACAAAGGCACTGACGAAGGAGCAAGTACAGGTTTTACGGCACGAAGCCTCATTCAACACATCTGACGCCAAAGCTGTCAACATGATTGCAGTAGTGGAATCGGTCATTAATTAGACGGAAGCGACGGAGGACACGAATAACCTTATCCGACATCAAGTAGCGTAACACCTTACGACTCACAAGCCACGGGAATTACTCCCGAAGGTCAAACGCGATGCACTAGGAGAACTCAAGGCCGACAAGGACATCGTCATCGTGCCCGCGGACAAGGGGCGTTCCATAGTCCTACTGGACAGAACAGACTGCCTACAGGAGGCCAAAAACCTACTGGGGGGTCGCCAGTTTTATGTCCCATGTGAAACTGATCCCGTAAAAAACGCTGACGCGCGAAATTACTGCGACACCGTTGACATTGGAGAAGTCGGGTGCAATAACATCAACCGACCGACGCATGCCGATAGTCAAAGAAATGGTCTTGGCCCGATTCTATGGTCTCTCCAAGGTGCACAAGGAGGGCGATCCTCTCCGGCCCATTGTATCGCTCAAAGGCACTCCAACGTACGGACTGGCAAGATGGCTGCTTCGGCGCCTCACATTTCCGACAGCTGATTCGGACACCACCGTCTGTTCCTCAAGACAAATCCTGGAGAATCTTGAAGGAGTAAGTCTCTTGCCAAATAAGGTCATGGTATCTTTTGATGTCACGTCCCTCTTTACTTATATCCCTCAGGATCTGGCAATCGAGGCCGTTGAGCTACTCCTACGAATCAAAAACAATGAAACGGGGAATCGTCTCGGACATACCAAAGGCATTCAGCTCCTAAAATTCTGCCTCAGAACGTAGTTCAAGTTTGACGGAACAATCTAAGGGCAAGTGAAGGGATCACCAATGGGCGCGCCGATCTCAAGATTCATCGTTGAGGCGGCCCTACAGCGGTTGGAGTCGTTTGTCTTCCAACACCACAGACCGAAATTCAGGGCTACCTACGTGGACGATACCTTCGTCAACATCGAATGGGATCAGATGCCAACGTTGAAAAACGTCTCAAGAACGTTTTCCCGGACATACAATTTACGATGGAGCAGGAAGAACATAACCAGCTGGCATTCCTTGATGTGCTCGTCTGTCGCAACGATTTTGTCATCCTAAAGACCAAAGTGTTCAGAAAACCGACGCACACGACGCAAATACTGCACTTAAACGGTAACCGCCCAATCAGTCACAAATTCAGTTTCGTAAGAACGCTTTATCAGCCTGTTCAGACGCACTGCAGTTAACCGGAAGACAAGGTTGCCGAATCCCAATATCTTCGACGGGTTTTCCGAGAAAACGGTTACCCGCGCAACTTCGTCAACCAGTGCCTGCGCAAACGAGACGAGCGACAAAATCACGCCGGCCCCAAATTCTGGCGAGCGATCCCGTACATCAAGAACGTTAGCCGCCTTCTTGCACCACTTGGGGTTGGAGTTGCGCACAGACCGGAGTCCACCATGAGGCGTGAAGTGATGAGACCTAAAGACCCACTGCCACGGCAAGAAACATCTGGAGTGGTTTACCGGATCTGGTGCAGTTGCGGAAAAAGCAACTACGTCGGAGAAACTGGAAGACCGCTCCGGACGCGAATCGCCGAACACGCGGCAGCTGTACGAAGAAATGACACCAACTCTCAGGTCGCTGCCCATTCGACGAGACGCGGCAACACATTCAAGTTCGATGAGGCCGAAATTCTCGCGAGAGGGGATAATCGCGTGAGCCGCGAGTTGTTTGAGTTATGTCTCACGGGACTTCAGTCTATCAACAAACGTAGCCACATCCCCATTCCATATTTCGTGCTGGGGCATAGACTGGCCAAATAACTTGACCACTTGGGGAGCGTGCAATCCGGTGAGCCAGATGGTCTACCAATCATTACGCCAGCTTCCAACACGGATGATGAGATTTCAGCGATAAACAACTTGAATGCCGTCCAGCAAGCGATTAGCGCACCAGCGCGCAGCCATCCTTGATGAAGGGGGAGCGCGGTCGATTGCTATAGGTATGCGGGTAGCATATCGACTGCATCCTATAAATACTACAACTTCCTGTGCACGAGTCACCCTTGTCTGCCACTGTCTCCGATGGTGGGGTCAAGTGAGAATCCGAAACGTCAGGCGAATAAAGCCCTTGTCCCAGCGTTTACCTCTTCTTCTTCTGAGCAACTACTTCCTAGAACTGTCATACTTGCTTGTACTAACATTATATCTGAGAACAGTTTAAGTGAGTTCGAGGACTTCACGAAGTATGGCAAAGTCCCAATGTTGCCGAAGCAAAATGTTATGTTTACTCAGGCTAGCACACGTAAGATATCGGGTCGATAATCTGGGAAAAAGTTAAATGTTCATGGCATCCGGCGGATTGCATTGCTGACGGTTCGGGGGACTTGGCCGAAAAGGTAATCCCTTGATCTTGAGGGCACCTCACGTTTCTCAGATTACCGACCTTGATATCTCACGTTTGCAAACCCCAGCTCGAGTTACTAGCCACCAGTGCTTGATGCAGCACGTTGTTGTGAAAGAATTCGTGTCACTGACTGCGTCAACAACGGGGCAGTGCCACTTCCATCATTGGTGTTTTGACCAATAACTGACTCCAAAATGCGTCACTTCTCAATTACCTCTGGATTCAACATTGACTAGAGAGATTGCGAGGCGAGGCAGCAGAAGAATGTTTAGAGTACTTATTCATGATTGTCGCCAAGGTCTGCTACGTCATAGCCTAGAAATTTATCAATTTAAGGCTTATTTCGAGGCAACTACTGGTGAAGGATCGGAGGATATTCAGAAATCTGCGGCGGCCAGCCAACATGACCGATCTGGAGTCATTGTCGAAGACCTCCCTGTCGCATGGTCATTCACCCCTCGCAGCGAGCCGTGCCAGACGCGTTGACCTGAAGGCAATCGACTGACTTCGGCTCGGACACAATTACGTCTACACAGCGTCGCGGTTACCCATGCGCCACTTGAACGCGCCAATCACGGCAACCAGCAAATCAAGTAACTGTGACACCTCCCCTGGGCAAATGCGACACACACGCAACGTCAGCTTGGCCCACGGGCCTACAAAAACAGTGCCACAACTATCTCAGGGACTCTCAGGCACGACTGGGCGCAGTTCACACCAGCTGGCTTCGCCTGAGAGGCCACCTTCGTGTTCTGTGCACAAGAAACCTCTCATTCTGGTGCCTTTTGTGTGCTCCTTACGACTTGACATTCGATCTGAAGGTTGTAGTGCTCAGAGCACTTACTCTAACTGCTGTGCCACTGCAAAGCCATTATCAATCATGCTCGAATGGAACGTGCAAAAGGGGCAAAAAATTATCCGTAGAACTGTCCTAACGGAGACCAGTTTGCTCAGATAACTCCTCCGATGACCCTATCCACAACCCTTTATTTAAATCCGTCACTAGCAAACAACGTGCTGTCCTGGGACATGCAGCCACTTTCAGCAAAACATACGCTACAACCCCAGAGTTCATTGTTGCTTTCGAATCTGTTCCTCAACATACACAAACGTCAGAAGAGACGAAAAGCTCATCTTTGTTTATGCAGCACAAGAAGATCGAATCTCTCAGCAAACAAAAACAGCAACCATTACAGACTGAAAGCGAATAAAGACATTTTCATCCAGTCCACATTAGTGCTTGACAAATCTGACTACTGGATGTAAGCGTTGAGCTTACTCGACTATCAACAGACGTATAAACCTTGTCAAGCACTGAGACTTCAAATCTGCTTACTCAAGTCAGCAAAAGACTGGCAAAACTCAGAGCAAATGGCGCAATCACAGCCAGAGATTGGTTTCTTATGAATCCCCCTGACTCTGCCACCGCTCGGTTTTACGGTCTGCCATAAGTGCACAAACCGAACATACCGTTTAGGCACACGAGCTGGAAATCCTCAAAACGGCCATTTTTAACAGTGCACTGCATCACCGCAAATTGCGTGATGACCAGTTGTCTGTAAAATTTGAGAAAATAAGTCTGCCAAAGCAGTCCTCCACTGACGGCGTCTTGGTTCACAACTTGTCCTCCCATCGTTTCACTCAGCAACAACTAGCCATTCTAACCTATGACGCAACGTTCACCACAAGAGATGCTCGACGAAAAGACTTTATTGCATCCTTCTAATCGGCGCTCCAGAAGTGTGAGGCAGGCGAGGAGAGCAAAAACGTCATGCGACAACACGTGTCGACTTAACGCCTCCAACATAAACGCCAAAGGATTATTTATAAAGCAGAAGATCGAGAACTTGTCAAGGCCATTCACCCCTCGCAGACAGCTGTGCCAGACGCGTTGACCTGAAGGCAATCGACTGACTTCGGCTCGGACACAATTGCGTCTACACAGCGTCAGGATTACCCATGCGCCACTTGAACGCGCCAATCGCGACCACCAGCAAATCAAGTAACTGCGGCACCTCCCTGGGCAAATTCAACACACGCTAATTATACACCACTTGAGCTTGGCCCACAGGCCTACAAAAGCATTGCCACAACTATCTCAGGGACTCTCAGGCGCGACTGGGCGCAGTTCACACCAGCTGGCTTCGCCTGAGAGGCCACCTCCGTGTTCTGTGCACAATAAACCTCTCATTCTGGTGCCTTTTGTGTGCTCCTTACGACTTGAGATTCGACCTGATGGTTGTAGCGCTCAGAGCACTTACTCTCACTGTTGTCCCTCTGTGAAGCCATTCTCAGTCATTCTCGAAAGGAACGTGCCAAAAAGGGGCAACAAATTATCCGTAGAATTGGCCATATGAAGACCAGTTTGCTCATATAACTTCTCCGACGACCCTGATCACAATCCTTTATCTTCATCCGTCACTAGCACGCCACTGGCTGTCCTGAGACATGCAGTATTTTTCAGCAAAACAGACGCTGCATCCCCAGAGTTCATTGTTGTTTTTGAATCTGTTTCTCAGCGTACACAAACGTCGGAAGAGACAAAAGAGTTGATCCGCCACAAAAGCCCATCTTTGTTTGTGCAGTACAAGAAGATTGAAACTCTCAGCAAAGAAAAACAGCAAACATTAACAGCCTGAAAGCAAATAAAGACATTATTATCTTTTCGGCTGATAAAGGCCATTCTAACTTAGTGCTTGACAAATCTGACTATTGGATGAAAGCGTTGAGCTTACTCGACAATCCACAGCCTTGTAAACCTTGTCATGCAGTGAGCTGCCTAGTCTGCTTACCCAAGTAAGCAAAAGCCCGGCAAAATTCAGAGCAAATGGCGCAATCACCGCCAGAGATTGGTTTCTTATGAAACCCTCTGACTCTGCCATAAGCACGCAAACCGAACATACCGTTTAGGCACATCATCTCCCTACGTGGCACCCCTACATACGGTTTGGCAAACGGGATGTTTGCTCGTCTTTAGTTCCTGGCAGAAGGTTCGCCAATAACAGTGGCCTCTGCTAATCAGTCCCTTGAACGTTAAGAAAATCTGGAAGTAGAACCAGATGAATCCATGTTATATTTTGATGTCGTTTCATTCTTCACCTCCGTTTCACAACAACGTGCGATTTACGCTCTGCGACAACCTTTGGCTGACCACTTCAGCAGGAGAGACAGCCCCCTAAAGACCGAACATCTCATGGAGCTCATACGATTTCACCTAAAACACCTTCCACCTCTGGTGGACAAATGCATGATCAAATCAAAGCCAGCAGCATGGTGCAATGCTGAAGTTATCCTTCAACGGAAAGAGCACTTGGTGTTCACCAAGCATTAACGAGAGATCTGGGCTGATTACGTCGAGGACCCTTTCGACACACTCTCGCCATTGTCATATCATCTGACGCGGTTCAATTTCAATAATTACTGGAGTCGTTTGACCCGGATTTCCAATTCATGATGGAAGCCACAACAAAGAACCAACTCAGAAGATGAAGATGCGATCACTGCAACAAGGAATTTATTTGCCTGACGTTTCGGACCCTCACTCGAATCCACCATCAGAGACATTCGCAGATACTGGTGATGGTGGCACCAGGAGTGCAGTATTTATAGCACGTGGCTGCCGTGGGACCGTATGCGCACTGCAATTAACAGTTCTCGCAATCACCGCTGGGTCGTAATTGATGCGGTGATGGCTTGTCGGTCCGATTCCAAGTCGTTAATGGCCGCGATTTCGTGATCCGTGCTGGATGCTGGTGTGACGATTGCTCGGCAAACTGGCTCACTGTCACCGTGATGATTGCTCGCCCGCGCCCTCCCAACGTGACTGATTCTCCTGCCCAGGGAAAATCGCAGTACGGTATAGGGTACCGGGAGGTCATTGTGCTTGTTGATGGATTGCGGGGCTGAGAACCATGACTCGAGCAGCTGGCGGCTCACGCGGTTGTCACCCCTTGCGTGGATCTCGGCCTCTTGAAATTTGAAAATATGTCCGGGTCCCGTCGAGTGTGCCGCCAACTTTGGGTTAGCGTCTCCCCGCCTCACTGCTGCTGCGTGCTCGGCAATTCGCGTACGGAGTAATCTCCCAGTTTCTCCGACATATTTTCTCTGTCCGCAACTACACCAGATCCGGTAAATGGAGTCATTTACCGGATCTGGTGTAGTTGCGGACAGAGAAATTATGTCGGTTAAACTGGGATCCATCAACAAGCACAATGAACTCCCGGTACCCTATACCGTACTGCGATTTTCCCTGGACAGGAGAATCAGTCACGTTGGGAGGGCGCGGGCGAGCATTCATCACGGTGACATTGAGCCAGTTTGCCGAGCAATCGTCACACCAGCATCCAGCACGGATCACGAAATCGCGGCAATTTATGACTCGGAATCGGACCGACAAGCCACCACCGCATCAATTACGACCCAGCGGTGATTGCGAGAACTGTTAATTGCAGTGCGCATACGGTCCAACGGCAGCCACGTGCTATAAATACTGCACTCCTGGTGCCACCATCACCAGTATCTGCTAATGTATCTGATGATGGATTCGAGTGAGGATCCAAAACGTTAGGCAAATAAATTCCTTGTTCCAGTGATCGCATCTTCAGATTCTGAACTGCTACCTGGAACTCGCCTGTTCGCTTTTATCAGCGAAGAACCGACTTTCCTTCCTCGATGTCCCAGTGCGTTGGTGTGCATTTGGACAGTGCAAACAGCCGTTCCCAAAAAAGACAGAGCCCAAGATAAATACTACGCATTAACAGCAACCGTTTCTTCTCCCACAAACGCTACACTGTTCATACTCTGTTCCAAATAATTGAAACAAACCGCAGCAAACCAGCCGACAAAAAAGTCAGCTAGCACATGTTAAGGTAAACACTTTGTTACCAAGAAGAGCAAAACAATTTGGCTGAAGTATTTTTCAGGTTATGGCGTTTCTACAGCACGCTTTTTAGGCTTATGTTTTACCCGTTGCGCTATGATTTGCTTGAGTCCTTAATATCTTACAAAGTCTGGGGAAAAATTGGTAAAGTTCGTATCGATTATTTGAGATTAGAATATGTACCCAGTTTCAAACATATGACGATGATTTAGTATCAAACAATAAACAAAGGAATCTTGCAATGCAGGGGCTTAATCCCGCGACCAGGCGGCCAGAATTCCAACATCCAAATCACTGACCTATGTGCTCTTCTTTCTGTCAATTTTAGTCGGTTAAAGTGACACTGACCGATATGGTCACGGAATTTCTTCGTTCCGTTGTGTCTTCGGACAGTCCCTCGTGGCTTCTGTTGACAATGCATTAGGGGGCGATGTACTCACATGGGTCCGGCGATGGGAAACCTTCGCGCTTCCGGAGGCCTCCACGTATTCGCAGATCCGGTTTCCGCACAGGGGTCTCGATGATAATGTGCTACCGAAATGTGTTTCATACAAACCTCCGGTTAACACTGAGTTTGCGAGACGAACGGTATTTCAGCATGGAACAGGGAAGATCTGAGTGCTCCTGCAAGCATTCCACACGAGACTTCGCAAGTGCACTCAAATGATTGACCTAGAAAAGGCCAGCTGATGTCAGTTCATGGGCGAGATGGGTGCAAATCTGCTCCTGTATAGGGTGACTGAAGAATCCCGCAAGCATAAAGGGATACGTGACGCAGCACGGGAGAACATATTCCGAAAGCTGCCTAATCCAACTTCGCCCGGAAACGACAAACTGGTGCACATACTGTCGTCAAATGAGCTGACAAAGGATCAGATAGAGGTTTTAAGGCATGAAGCATCATTTAACACGGCTGGCACCAAAACTGTTAACATGAGTAGAGCAGTGGAATCAATCCTTTGTCAGACGGAGGCAACGAAGAAGACTTAGAGCCTCGTCCGACATCAAATGTCGCCTCTTCTGACGGAACACAGGGCGCGGGAAGTCTTTTCCAAGTTCGAACGTGATCCGCTTAGAGAACACATGGTCGACAAGTACCTGGTCATCGTGGGGGCAGGCAATGGACGCTCCACGGTTGTACTGGAAAGGACATACTCACTTCAAAAAGCCAAACTATTACTGAACGACCGACACTTATATCTCTCATGTGCAACGATCCCTTAAAAAGCGACGAGACGCAAAATTAATGTTACGTTGTTGGCCTTGGAAAACTCAGGTGCAAAAACACCGACCGACACACGCATGACGAGACCCGACTGTATGGCATCTTTAAGTTGCACAAAGACGGCGCTCCTCTCTGACCCATCGCGTCGCTTAAAGTTACGCCAACGTACGGACTGTCTAAGTGGCTGTTCCGGCCTCTCAAGTTCCCGACCGCTGAGTTAGAAACCACAGTCTCTTCGTCAGCCGAATTACATGGAAAACCTCAAAGGGGAAAGCCTCCATCCAAATGAGGTCAAGGTATCTTTTGATGTTACATCCATTTGTACTTCGATTCCCCAGGACCTGGCGATCGAGACAATCAAACTGCTTCTTCAAAGCAAATACGAGGAAACAGAGATTCGTCTTGGCCAAGCCCAAATCCTTCAGCTCCTGAATTTCTGTCTCAGGACAGAACTAGATTGGGAATAAATGTTGTGCAGTGATTAGCACAAGACTTGGCATGAGTCGAATCAACTTAAACGCAATGCATTTGCTTTTTGAAGCAATCACATGTACAATAGGAAGAATTGAATTTAGGCAAGTCAGTAAGCCGTAGCACCACCTGTTTTTTCAGTAATCTCATTTTGGTCTCCTGGGGTAGTCGAGGCATGCTTTTTTCTCTAGTTTGATCAACATCCACGATAGGGAGAGGTGGGGTGAGCTAGGAGAATAGCCCTTAACATTTTTTTTTCTTTTTACTTTTTTGCGCGGAACACTTATTTTGACTAGTATGGGTCAGCAGTTGTTTGCCGTCTTCAGAAATAACACGTCGACTATATCCGCAGTCAAGTTCTGAAAATGTCTGCGTATACCGCCATTAAATTAACTTTCTTACTCATAAGGTAGGAGATAAAAGTGTTGTATAAAGTACGAAAACTCGCTAAACAAAAACGTTGGCCTACTTGCTTCACCCGGGTGCGTGTAGTTAATATTTGCTCCAGTAACATATCGCAGAAGGCGTTATGCATCAAGGGTTCATGCGACTTGTGTTTGCGGGATCCCCTCAGGAAAGCGTACGCACTAATGAGGGCTTTTCTATTCAGGTAAAAAAATAGTCGTATGCAAGTTTCTGCGTAAAAGTTGCAAAACAAGCATTGATATTAATCCAGGACTTAAACGGATGATCCCAGATTTACTGAGTTAATTCTAGAAAGTAAACTGTTAACTTGATATCCCGCCGTGTAGGCAATACAGTGGAACTGCCAAAGGACAAAACCAACCCTCATTTAAAATATCCAAAATATTGCAAGAAAGAGATAAAGATTTTTGTTATTGACTTACTGAACCTGAGATCAACCGTTTAGTTGTCAGACTGACCACAGTGCACTATGGTGGAAGTGTGCACGTTTTCCTTCTATCAATGCGTTTCCATCAACTCCATAAGCATATAAGTACTGACACCTTAGCATGATTTATCGTGAGTAAACCAACGCCCTGCAAATATGCCCCTGAATATCCCAGTTGAACATCGTGTAACTTCATAAATCAATTTAATTATCTGCGTTTTCTTACTAAGGGACACTAAACTGTCAAACGACAACGTTAATTACGAACCGCTATCAATCTGACGGAAATTTCTCTAAGATTACCCAGATCTCATGAAAATACGGGGAAAACTTTAACACGACGCAAATTGTGTGCAACCAGGTAACGTCAGTCCAATGATTATGCTAGCTCGGCAAACGATGGTTGAGTCATACTAGTCACATGTATGCATATGGTGCAAAGGAGTACATGCGAGTTTGGGCGGTCTTCCTGGCACGCCCCTCTACCTTTTACCCTGGATGTTAATCAGACTGGCAATAAAATCATTCGTTAAATCTCTACAGGGGACTAAAATGAAGTTACTGTCATGACAGTTGTGAACTGCTATCACTATGCCATATTAATTTGTAAACCTCTGCCAATTGCACATGTACGTACTGCAACAATACGTGAATACCGTTTATGTTGATATGACTCAAGATGAGTGTTGTCTTAATCACTGCACAGCAATTATTCCCACTTCAGTTCTAGTATCGCCGTTAACGCAGAAACATTACTTAGCTCCCAGGTTGATTGAGCTTGCAATCAAGAGATGGATAAGACACATTTTCAAGGCAAACATAACTTTCATACTTGAACTGTCTGTGCAGATAATAAAAATTATTAAAACCATATGCAAATAAAAAAGGTTAATATGATAAGCTTTAGCAGCAAAAATTATGGAAGGCACAAAGACAGCAGTATGCGCGAACCTACAAAAAACAATTACAACAAAAAAAAGTACGTTACGTATTGCTTGAAGCCTACGCACAGGAACTGAGATGAAAAGCTGCGGACACTGCATCAGTTGTGCATTTTTGCCCAACCGTTCATTCTCATCACATAAATGTCATTTACTAACGCTGAAAAAATATCTAGGCAATTTAATCAAGCGATATATTCGTAAATTGGAGCAAGCATAGACGTCGCAATATATTCAGGCAAGTGATTAGGCTAATTCGTGGCCCAAACTCCATCTGCACATTGTAGCGTGTGCAAATGAAGGAGGCGATTCGTTTAGCCTAATAGTTTTAATGAACAGAGCATACCGCACCGGAAAATTGCTTTTTTGTTTGATGCTAAATGTAGGAATCAAGTTCAACTCCGCAGGTTAGTTTTACAGACTCGATATTTTATCGATTTTTAAAGGTCTGATCAACACATATGTGCGATTTCGTGTTCCTGAGAGCAGTACTGACGTAAACAGTTAAAACTCCGATTCAGTGAACTCGGATGGTTTTGTAATATGAAGACCGATATATGTTGACATCAGAATAATTTAAAATGAACATTCATTTTCGCTTTTTAATACTCGACATCGTTGTTTTCGTGCGGTGTGATTTTTTCCATATGCACCACCTAGACATAAATGCACAGAATACTAGCAGTATTAACAAACCATCCGTGCTTATATAGCCACTCTATTGTGCGTTCGTAAGACGCGTGAACCGCCTGAGAGGCAAACCAGTAGTTCTGAGTCTTGAGTTGGGCAACATTTTGTTTGGTTTATACAACCGTACTTCCAGATGATCGGTCTCATTAAAGCGACCTAGTCCTATTGAGTTCTGAGGGTTTGATGAGGGCACTCAGGGGAGGAGCGGTATTGCAACAGGTGCTCGAGAATGGCTACCACAGGACTGGCTGACGGCTGCCGACAAGTCAGAAATGTCCAACGTGACAGGGTCAACAATCAACCGGTTGGAAGACAGCTATAATGCTACAGCACAGTCAGAGTAGCATCCACAAGATTTGATAGTTTAATGCACAATGGTAGAGGGCGGTCACTGATCGTCCTTACGGAACTCACTGGATCCGTTGTGACTTTCGGCCTCTCTCTCAAGCCCAGCCAGCAGCCGCACAGAGGCGCATGTAAAAGGCAGAATGACATCACCAGTCTCCCTTGTCTTTGTTGATAATGCCAATCAGTTTAATGCACGCTGTCCATTCGACTGGTATCACAGCATTATGACCAATGAATCTCTACATCCAGTCAGAGCAAAGAGAGCGGAATCCCACAGTAAGCGGATCTGAATCATGCTGATGACTGTATAGCATGAGCAGCATTTGGGTGATTTGATGGATCATGGCTTAAATAGAACAATATGAAAGTTTTTGCGTCAAAAATCACAGCCATTTCCGAAAATTGTCAGAATTGTGCGTTTAGTATGAAAGATATGTGCGAGGCAGGGAAAACCTATGCAAGACGGACTACTATTTTTTTCGAAGGGATTTCGTTGCAGAGTCGTGGTTAATCTTTCGTCGGCAGAATGGCATTCGTGGACTTGTACAGCACCACGCAACCGGTGCAGTTCTGCCCACCACACACGAAATATTTTAGTAAAAGGAAAGCCTATTTTTTAAAAACAAGTTCGTCATGGAGGGCAGTCAGTTATTGACAGAAACTCGAAATAATGTAATATGTAATGCATACGTCTGACGGTAAAGCAGGAGTGCTAAAATGCTGGCGAATTTGTTTTAAAATAATTGGCATTTTCTAGCCCCGCGCATGTAAGTAATGTAGTAGAACTGCTGGAGGACAAAGTAGACCCTGGCCTAAAGAAAGTTTGCAAGATAGTTATTTAGTTTTTGAAATCCAGATAGTGAATCGGGGATCACGCGTTCTCTGCAGGAACTACACGAAATCCTATAGATGAGCACGCTTTTATCTGAATAGCTAGCTTTTCCATTAGGGCGTATTAGCTCCCCGCAAAACCGGTCGACTACGTAAAGTATTCTTAAACATAGCTTGCACGTCCTTAATGTTTTTTTCAGGTCAAAAATAACCTAAATCAAATTAGGTTTATTTCTAAATAAGCATCCTAAATTGATCTTATGTGCTATGTCCTTCGGGATAGTTTAGACTGCACACACCTGGCTGTTGGTTTCTAATGACAACAGGCTCCGAACGTTTTCTATACGTACTATAGCAAGCACACTGACTGACTGATCTCATGAAATTCTGAAATACGTTCTAGATTAGGAAAGATTACTTAGGTGGTGTTGTAGTACTGACTACCATGCAGCGTAAGCCTACAATATTTTGGACTCAGCAGGTTGTTGACATTTGAGTGCACCACTTTTTAGCGCCTGTGGAAACCGTATTTGTCAACAAATGACAGTTCATGCAGCATGTATCTTTCAAATTGTCGTTCGATGGTCTCATAATTTCAAATATATTTTTATAGAGAACATGAACAAAAATACGCTTTCTTTTACTTGTTTGATATTGAATATCGTCAAACTTACATTTAATACACCAGGAAGAGTTATAATTGGATTCTGAAAAAAGTCTCTTATTATGCAATTTTTTAGACAATCCATTATCTATGTCTGTAATAAGGTATATTACATCTGCCATATTAGAAAAGAGTTGTCGGTCATATCTGTTTTCGCAGCCGTACCACCAGAAAACAAGCTCCAGCTTAACCCCTACCCCAATCTCTAAGCTTAACGCATAAACCCTAACTCTGACCACTAACGCCTAACGCCAACTTCTAACCCCTTAAAAACCGGGCTACGAAATACGATCCTGCTGCGTTGTTTCAACCAGGATGTAAAGTTTTCTCGAAGAAAAGCTATTTCTAACACCCAGACCATTGACGTTATCGTGGAAAATGCAGCCAGACTGTTGATATTTCTAAAGTAAATTACCGGATCTTCAGAGCGAGCGACCGCACACGCGCATTTCGGAAAAGTAACAAACCAGCAAAGTTTAATCTATATACGACTTCAGAGGTGACCCCTATGAAACAATCAGTAGCAACAACATTCCCTGACCGTCTTCGTGTAGTTTTTGGATATTTCAGTCGCATGCAGCTGAGGTGGAGATGTGTAAAATTAGCTTAAAGTGACGAGATTTTTCAACGGTTTTGAAACTAACGGAGGTTTAGCAGAGTGATTCCATAAAAGGAAGCCAAAAATTATAAAAGCAGACAATGACGAAAGTTTATTTCGAATTATTGATAAGCACACAAAGGATATAAAAAAGAAATTTTGACAATTGCTTCACTATACCTCTTCATCTTGAATCTCTTTTTTATGCCTCGGTATATTATGCACTGTCTAGGTACACTAGTTAAGTAATTGAAATTGTCAGAGGTATCACAGGGCAACCCCCTCGATTAATGGGGCCAAAAGCCGCCCAGTCGACGACATATCCTTGTTTGTTTCTAAAACATAAACAAACTAGTACGTCGTGATTTTATAAAAACCAAATATTAGACATTTCCTGCACTTGCAAGACAAGCAGTCTTATCGAAATAGGCACGCACGCACGAATCCCAACAGCATTGCTTCCAACAGCATGCGAACTCGGTGTGAGCCGGCCAAGATCACGAGCTGATTGCCACCTCTAGCGGACAACATCGAGCAATCCTACACTAACACAGCGTACTGGTAAAAGCAGAGGACGTGAGTCCTGCTGGTCTTATGTTGACTCACCTGCCGAGCGTATGTACGCCCGCTCAGGGGTGTTCCGTGTAACCCCTAATTAACTTTACTGAAAAAAACCTCTACTAAGAAGGGAAGAAAATTCAGAAGCCTTTCACTTATAGGAGCTCAATGTTTTCGAAATGTCTACTTCAAGGTAGTTGCATGTTTGACCCTGAACAGTACTGTGTTAATTGCAGACTGAGATTGTTCTTTGGAAATGTCTAATGAATGCAACGAGTTTTGCTCGCAACGTCAGCAATTTGTACCACGTAATAAATTTTCCCAACTGGCAGTGACGATTCAGCCTCCGGGGCTTATATAGGCTATGGAGGTCCCCTTCTCTGGAGTGTGTTAACAAAATGTCGACTGCTTATACTTAACAATTCGGGTAAAGCGTGGGACTGGCGTCATTTTGGCCCTCCTTGCCTACCTTCAACCCACAATCATAGGACAGGTGAACTAATCGAAATATTTATCGTAGTTCGTGTGGCTTAAAAAACCATCAAATACAGGTTTAATTCTAGCATTGTCTTTCGAATTTTAAATAGTGCAACCTGCTTTGAAGCCCAAAAAATTGATTCGAAAATCAGTCAGAAGTATAGTATCAAAAATACTGCGGTAGTTGATCACGTCGTCAGCTAAAAGGTGACTTGCACTCACGTCGATGTATTTGGCAAGATTTTCAATATTTCCCATCCTTCTGTTTCTGATTTTTGTGTTGGACACTAAAGCAACGGCCACTTCCTGCGTCGAATATGATGCGCTGGCAACCAGCAAACGCTCTTATCAGAGAGCATGGGGATTCGCCGTTCCAGTGGAAAAGTCTTATCCGGTTTGTAATTAGCCACAAAAAACTGCACAAAACCAGCGATCGTGGAAATCAGATTTAGTCGTAAGAAATACTTTCAACTAGAACGGAATGAAAGAAGAGTCCACTCGTGTTAAAGATTTTAGACACAAAGTAAACTTTGAAATTCCAGTCTTGGTTTATTAAAGCTAATTTTATGCACAAAATAGACATGTTTTAATAATTTTTTTCATACACACATATAATTCGCTTGCATTTCTCGCAAGCAAAACGGCAAATCTTTAAAGGGAACAAACATGTCGTTGAACATACCAAAAAATTTCTCGAATGACTGGTATTGTATGAAGCGTAATTTATGAAATGCGTGTTACATTCAGAAATTCTACTTGAGCAGCGTCGTTATACTGATTACCATCCGCGACAGCTTAAAGGAAGCATCTCGTGGCGTCTTAAAGTCGTTACATTTTAAAGTGGAGAGATTTGTCTAAAACAGTACATAGATAGCTCGTTAAGGTAGTACCATTCTTGACGCAGACAGCTGTTTTACGGTAATTGCCGATTCTCAGGACGCTGTAGTCCGTTGTAATGCACTGAAGTAGGCAGGAATATGCTGCCTCTGTAGGGATGAATGTGTTTATTGAATGGCACATGCAATTTTAACTAGAGTGACCTTGTAATTTTTATCAATGGCTGTTTTATTGTACTTGAGCGAGATATATGCCTCAGGCCCAACCCTACACAATCTGCATGGCCTCACCGTAAGGCAGTTGCTTGTCCTCGTCCTTATGTGTTGATGCATACTGCACATGGTATTATTATGTTGCAATGACGCACGTTACTCAGGCACCAGATGTATTCAACGACACCCCTCAGTTCCATCTCTGGCTTTCTGATAAAACCGCCTTCTACTTGGATTGTGCGGGTTGCTTACTGACGCTTTTAAAGAATTTAGCACATTGCTGATGAGAATGCCTACAAAAGACACGTGTGTCTTTGACGCTTAGGCGCAAATTAATTCATAAAATGTTTACCAAAATTCTGAAATGCGTTTTCGTTTTCAACAGATTACGAAACTAGGGTTCTGCAGTCAACCATCATGCAGAATAATTATAAAGTGATTTAGTCGCCCCAGAATGTCGGCTTTCGAACGAACATCTTTTCCCACATGCAAAGAATTTACTCTGTAACAACGACTACTTACTTAACATGAATTTTCATTGATGTCCTTAGATATTAATTTATATTTCATGGGGAACTTGCGAGAAAATAGTTAATCAGAAGACAGATTGCGTCCTTTTTCAATACTTAGCAAGTGATAGATATAGTGCGGTTTTAATAAAACCTTTCCAGTTCCGACATATTTTTGTAACAAACTTGTTGTTACAGGTGCATTTGGGGTTTAGAAACTACAATCGACATATTTTCTACGTACGGGAAACCGAATATTTCTCTACGATATTGAGAGGAAATTATAAGGGGTTCGTACAATTTGGCAGTGGGTTTACTCCATATGGTAAGCTTTACAAGCAATATGAGCAAATGCCAATAAATAATGTCCCATGAAAGGTCATTTGACGGAAGTTAAGTACCTATTAATTAGAAACTATTTCAAAACCTAATTATGCTTTTTATTCGAACAAAATTGTAAAGAAGACGTGATTGTGGGCCGACTGAGTAGAAGTGCGATTATTTTTATGCATGTTTTTCATGCAATATATATTGAATGTTTAAGGACATCGTTATATCAATAAAGAATTCATGCTAAATATGTAGTCGTTTTTACAAAGTATAGTTTTTGTATGCTGTCTTAAGAACGTTCATTCGGAAGGCAGCCTGCCAGGAATAATTCTTCATGATAATTAGGCAGTCCTTTGCGAGACGGGAACGCGTTTCCAAATTTCAGTTGAGATTTCATGAGTTAGCGCCCCTAATGTAATTCAGTCCGACGCACAGTTAAGAATATTGTCACTGGCTGTATGGGAGCATCTGTCGGGTGCTAATTTCGCTTAGTCGAGAAATGGCCGTTCATTCTGCTCAGGCGTTTTGTCAAAGTTTGTTACGACGCCAAACTACCGAAGAGTCACACCCACTGCTTCTTGTAGGATGAATAGGCAAGGTGAGCTGATGCGTTGAGGCAAGTCTTACATGTTTTTGAGTAAATCGTGGACCTATATGACGGCATGTATTACGAACCAAGTACGCAGCTGGAAAAGGAAACCATGGTGTCAAGGCCGTTCTGACGACATTGCTTTTGGGTTTTTCAGCTTTTACTGACTGATAGAATTGCCATGACCTGCATACGTCTAGCGAATTCTTGAATGCAACATTATGCAGCGTGCCCTATAATGTACCATATATTCTTACAGGTTCTTTGCTTCGGAAAATCGCCTCATTACTATGAAGTATAGTATGACCGTTTAAAAGATATGCACGTGCATTTCTCTCCGAATTATGTACGATAACGTTGCCTGAATAACAAACACACGGCGAGGAGTAAACGCATGCGCGGGGCAAGAAAATGTCAATTATTAATCAAAGAATTCGCCAGCATTTAAGCACTCCTGCTTTACTGTCAGACGTATGCATTACATATTACATTATTTCGAGTTTCTGTCAATACCTGACTGCCCTCCATGACGAACTAGTTTTTAAAAAATAGGCTTTCCTTTTACTAAAATATTTCCTGTGTGGTGGGCAGAACTGCACCGGTTGCGAAGTGCTGTACAAGTCCACGAATGCCATTCTGCCGACGAAAGATTAACCACGACTCTGCAACCAAATCCCTTCGAAAAAAATAGTAGTCCGTCTTGCATAGGTTTTCCCTACCTCGCACATATCTTTCATACTAAACGCACAATTCTGACAATTTTTGGAAATGGCTGTGATTTTTGAAGCAAAAACTTTCATATTGTTCTATTTAAGCCATGATCCATCAAATCACCCAAATGCTGCTAATGCTATACAGTCATCAGCATGATTCTGATCCGCTTACTGTGGGATTCCGCTCTCTTTGCTCTGACTGGATGTAGAGATTCATTGGTCATAATGCTGTGATACCAGTCGAATGGACAGCGTGCATTAAACTGATTGGCATTATCAAGAAAGACAAGGGAGACTGGTAATGTCATTCTGTCTTTATCATGCGCCGCTGGTTGGGCTCGAGAGAGAGGCCGTAAGGCACAACGGAACCAGTGAGTTCCGTAAGGACGATCAGTGACCGCCCTCTACCATTGTGAATTAAACTATCAAATCTCGTGGATGCTACTCTGACTGTGCTGTAGCATCATAGCTGTCTTCCAACCGGTTGATTTTTGACCCTGTCACGTTGGACATTTCTGACTTGTCAGCAGCCGTCAGCCAGTCCTGTGGTAGCCATACTCGAGCACCTGTTGCAATACCGCTCCTCCCCTGAGTGCCCTCATCAAACCCTCAGAATTCAATAGGACTAGGTCGCTTTAATGAGACCGATCATCTGGCAGTACGGTTGTGTAAACCAAACCAAATGTTGCATAACTCAAGGTTCAGAACCACTGATTCGCATCCCAGGCGGTTCACGCGTCTTACGAACGCACAATAGAGTGGCAATATAAACACGGATGCTTTCTTAATACTGCTAGTATTCTATGCGTTACATGTCTATGTGGTGCATATGGAAAAAATCACACCGCACGAAATGTACGATTTCGAGTATTCTAAAGCGAAAATGAATGTTCATTTTCAGTTATTCTGATGTCAGCATATATCGGTCTTCAAATTACCAAACCATCCGAGGTCACTGAATCGGAGTTTTTACTGTTGACGTCAGTACTGCTCTTAAGAACACGAAATCACACAGATATGTTGATCTGACCTTTAAAAATCGATAAAATATCGAGTCTGTAAAACTAACCTGCGGAGTTGAACTTGATTCCTACATTTAGCATCAAACGAAAAAGCAATTTTCCAGTGCGGTATGCTCTGTTCATTAAAACTGTTAGGCTAAACGAATCGCGTCCTTAATTCGCACACGCCCCAATGTGCAGATGGAGTTTGGGCCACGAATTAGCCTAATAACTTGCCTGAATATATTGCGACGTCTATGCTTGCTCCAATTTACGAATATATCGCCTGATAAAATTGCCTAGACATTTTTTCTGCGCCAGTAAATGACATTTATGTGATAAGAATGAACGATTGAGCATAATGCACAACTTATCCAGTGTCCGAAACTTTTCACAGACAGTTCAAGAATGAAAATTATTTTTGCCTTGAAAATGTGTCTTATCCATCTCTTGATTCCAAGCACAATCAACCTGGGAGCTAAGTAATGTTTCTGCGCAAGCGGCGATACTAGAACTGACGTGGGAATAACTGCTGTGCAGTGATTAAGACAACACGCATCTTGAGTCATATCAACATAAACGGTATTCACGTATTGTTGCAGTACGTACATGTGTAATTGGCAGAGGTTTACAAATTAATATGGCATAGTGATAGCAGTTCACAACTGTCATGGCAGTAACTTCATTTTAGTGCCTTGGAAAGATTTAACGTATGATTTTTTCTCCTATCGGATTAGCATCCAGGGTAAGAGGTAGAGGGGCGTGCCAGGAAGACCGCCCTAACTCGCATGTACTCCTTTGCACCATATGCATACATGTGACTAGTATGACTCAACCATCGTTTGCCGAGCTAGCATAATCAGTGGACTGACGTTACCTGGTTGCACATAGTTTGCGTCGTGTTAAAGGTTTCCCCGTATTTTCATGAGATCTGGGTAATCTTAGAGAAATATCCGTCAAATTGCTTGCGATGTGCATTTAACGTTGTCGTTTGACAGTTTAGTTTCCCTTAGAAAGAAAACGCAGATAATTAAATTGATTTATGAAGTTACACGATGTTCACCTGGGATATTCATGGGCATATTTGCAGGGCGTTGGTTTACTCACGATAAATAATGCCAAGGTGTCAGTACTTATATGCTTATGGAGTTGATGGAAACGCATTGATAGAAGGAAAATGTGCACATTATGTCGTTGTAAAATAGAGGTTGCAGAGCGACAACGCTATTAGAGCATTTAATAAAGGTGAGTGTGCAGGAAGGCCAGTGTTGCACGGGTTACTGCATGTAATAGACAGTTCATCGATGAATAGCAGTCGTTCATCTATTTTTCTCTTCGACGAACAGCAGCTCATATGACATAATTTAGGGCGCTTTTCCCGTTGCCACTGTTGATGCTGCCAGTACGTTTTATCGTAGTGGTTTGGATAGTTCGATGAAATTGCTATATAACTTGATCAGATCCGTTTGTATCCTTCGGGCACCCCGAATAATCCGTGTGTGCAAACATGACCCCATCGTCTAATCGAATTTAATGGGGAACACGAGTGTTTTTGACCAGTAACCGAATCCGCCAATTAGCCTATCCTGTTGCCGAGGATAAGACAGGGAGTACATTTGAAAATCTCTGCTCATCAACCCCATGTAGACTTGAGTATGTCTATAAAGGGGGCGGATTTGACCCAGTGAGACATTACTCTAACAGGACTGCTCGAGTCGACGTTTCATAGATTTACGGGGTTTTCAACGGTGGACATACCTTCTAGGTGTATTCTGCTCCTCCGAATTAAACGCTGCATTCAGTACATAAATTAATAGAAGCCGTTATTTTTGCGTGTGTATATAGCTTTAAACAATTTCATGGAAGTTATACCCGAGAGAACAAACCTTTTCAGATCGAACACCTCCAAAGTCGGTCCGCCTATCCATACCAACTGCTTGACGTGCTAAACTCGATCTGTGAATGTAAAGAGAGGTTAACAAATCCATATATACTATTGGGTTGGCACTACCAAAATCACAATTCTGACTACCTCCTTAGATAACTTAACCCCAAGAAAAATGGTATGTTATACAATGAATACGGGGAACACGATGCTTTTTAAACTGTTGCTAAATTCTTCGAACATCTTATCCTGTCGCAGGGGATTAAGTACACGTGAACGTCTCTGATCATCAGCTCCATGTAGACTGAGTTTAGTCTCCAAAACAGCACGACTTCGGCCCAGTGAGACTTACGGTAACATAAATGTTCGAGCAGACGTCTTATGTATCCCAGGGGGGTTGCAACATTGGAGAGGCCTTTAGGGACTATTCTGCCTTTTATGAATTAAATTAATACAAACCACTGTTTTTACGTATGGATAAGCAGATAAGTGTTTTAAAACAGTTACAGTGCATTACTGGTCTCAGTAAATGTTGGCTGAAATTGTGAAATGCGTTTTTGATTAGGAAGAATTACTTGGTCGCGGTTGTAATACTGCTCGAGGCGTCTTCTCATAGATTTTAGGTGTTTGCAAAAGTGGAGGGACCTTTTTGGATGTATTCAGCTCCTCCGAATTTGGCAGTGCATTTGGTAAATAAATTATTTCAAGCCGCTATTTTTGCTGTGTGTGCAGTTTGAAATAATGTCATGCAAGGTATACCTGTTTGAGAGAACAAGCCTTTTCAGATCGAACAACCTCGAACTCGCTCCGTCTATTCTTGTCAACTGCGGACAATGTCGGCGACGACTGTCGAATCGTCCCATGCTTAAAAGTTAAAAAGCGTTGATAGAACATCTTCGGTAATTTTAATCGTTAGTCAGAACTCTCTGGATTGCTAATGAAGAACAGAATGCATGGTGAGGTGTCTGCAGAGATTAATGCATGTAACAGTCAGTTGTCTCAGTAAGGATCAGTCGCGTAGTTTTTATTGATAGCGAGGTCAACGACACCCGTATGAAGATGAACATCAAGTAAGCGACCGACTGGATGTCTTATCGTAATTAATGGGTCATAACAATTCATGATTGATATGATTTCGGGGATTCCGTTAGGCTCTACCCTATGGGTCAGCAATAGATGAGGAAACAGTCGAAGCGGAGATTGATTGGGACAAGCTGCCAAATGGTGCAAGCACTTAGAGGGTTACCTAATTTATGCCAGTTAAAAATGCTGAGTCCGTCTTGCATTCGTCTGATTTTACAGTACCTGTCTGTGTGGGATTATTTCAGTCGCTTATTGCTGAATGTATAAGTCATTCTTATGCTTTTAAATACGCAACTTAAAGCAAACATCGATTTTAGTGTGAGGGTTGAAATCATCATGAAGTGCAAGGAGAGGGTGGAGGTTTAGGTGCCGTTTTGGCCGGGTTCGAGTCATTCTGCAAATTTAACCTGTCACGTTACTTCACGCATATTTGAAACCTATCTGCAAAAGCTCTCAAATAACAATGTGCAGAGTGAATTGGTCTTAGAATGTGGCAAGCAGTTGATTACCGAAATGTTCTAAAGAACCCTTTGAACAGGCCGTCGATCCAGTCGTTCATTAAACGCTTATTTTTTCGAGAACTGTTACATCCAACAAGCAAGGATCTAGCGGACGAATCGCAAGTTAGCAAGATCTGACACAAGGCATGACCGGCTAAGTAGGGTGGATAAACGAGAAATGAACATTTATGCCTTTCTGGGTCTTGTTGGTATTCCAGTTTCAATATAGCATCTTTGAAAACGGTCAAAACTTTTGGTTTTACTGCTCTCTCAATGACATCTCACAAAATACTGTGTACAAAGACCCAGAGGAATGCCAGTAGGCATTATGTGGGACGTGGTTATGCATCTATTAACGAGGACCATGCTAGCCGGCAGATGATTTCAGTTTTGCGCCCAGCGAATCGAATTGGAGAGCGTGCGCATGACTTACGAAATGCACCACCATGTGCAAATTGAGCGCTTTCTAGTTCCATCGGCGATTTGACATTTAGGATAAACGAGCTTGAATACGTAAACTGATGTTGTTGCTGTTGCTGAAAGCCCACGTAGTTTAAATGACCCCGGCAACTCGAAGAAACTATGTACATCATGTGCCTGTGTACATGTACATTGTTGAATCCACCCTGTACTCGGAATCACTCGTATTCGCCGAAATGACCTAATCTTCTAGCCTTATTTGGAATTTACCGTCCAAGATGACCCGGCAGCACGAGTCTTTTGAACAGCAGTCATATTTTGCGGCCAGTATATCAATGAGGGAACTAGGTAAAGAAGTAATATTATTAGGGTTTTCTCCCAACTTCCACTCATCGTCGCGATGTAGACTATGACTAGTCGCCAGAAATCGATCAGAGAAAACCGTTGACAACGAAGAAATTGTACAAAGTCACAATGTCTAACGTGGCCTATATGAGCAATCATCGACTGGTGTTACGACAGCCTGTCGTGTCATGTGATAAAATAGCAATATAACAAACTTCAATTAGTTATCGAATGACTGCATAGAACGTGATATTTAATTACCTGCGGTGATGTGTCTGGTAACGCTGACAGATTGACGCTCGCTGCACCCGTGCGATCCGCCGTCCTTGGATCATCCAACTACTAGTTATTATGCGGTCGTTCTCACTTGTCGTGGACCACATCAGTGTTGCACAATCCCGCACGCCCTTTCCTATGAAAAATCGCCATTTCACTGCATGTCATATCATATTTTTGCAAATAAATTAGGCCGAGTGGCAAACTAGACCAAAGGGGATGATCGAAATATGATTGTCATCTTTCGAAAACATGCACAATGACTACGGAATGTTCACATTGTTTGCCGAAAAACTAGGCTAATGCTTCGAACTGGAAAAGCAGGCGGCAAACCGAAACTCCATCCAAAATGTCAGATCCGAACATTCGAGAGAGGGGGGGGGGGGCGTGGCGAGACCACTGCAGAATTGCTAACGCCGAGAAGATGCGGCCGACTATGCCCACGTTGCTGCAGTCTATGTTTCGGTGGACGACTGCACTGGATAATATCGTTGTCCATAATAATGCGCCGTATGACCAATTGGAACGCAGAATACCCGTCATTGCTATCTTCTGCGTGATTCAAGTTGAAAAAAACAATCCAGCTATTTTCAAGGCAAGGGTGTATGCAGAAAACAGTACTGCGTTCTGGTTAATAAGTTACCGACTAGGGATAAAATGGGCATTTAAGTAGCAAATGGGTGCATGCTGGTTCCCGGGCGAGGAATTAGGTACGCTAATTTCTACTGATAATCAGTTTAAAAACAAGACACGTTAGCAATGAGGGAAAGTCTGATAAAAACAAAAGTTCTACATTGATACTGGCTTTTCGCATGTTACTATTTTTGTTAATGATGGTTGGCCCCCACGAGTGGTGTTCTATTTTAAAACTGAGTATCAGCCAAAAGGAAACTAGTAACATAGGCAATAACGCACACAAAAAAACAATCTTCACCTTTTCGCGCTCACTCTGGCGTCTTTAATCATTATTGATTAATACACACATAGTTCTTCACATTGTACTCGCAATTATCATATGAAACTTGCACAAAGAGTTTTTGCACGAGTCGTGCGTATGCACACGATTTTATCATTTCGTGCTCTCTTTGACGTCTTTAACCAGTTACATGGTGTTACATAGTGGTACACGGTTTTCATGGTGATACGGTCCTCAGTAATGGCGAAATTAGGAAGTTGGCAGATTATGCTGATTCTGGCCCACATTCATCATACACATGAGAAGACCCTGTGCGATCCGATGTATGCAAGACTGGCCCTAAATCAAGTCCCTGCACACTTTGCGACTTTTTCCTAATTAATCCCCACCTTTAGCATATCCTACACTCACAGTGTCAATCATTATTTAACTAGGAAATCCTGGCCTTATCTGACTTTCTTCATATATTACCAAAACCTAAGTCGGCGTTTAGCAGAATACCCAAAATTTACCAATAGAGTGTTACTGTGCCTCAAAAAGTATGCGCAATACGAATATTTATAGGTATTAGATGAAATACACTTCATTAATGAACATGCGTGGAGATATTTTTTCTTGCATTCGCTTGGTAACAAATTGGGTTTCATTCAATTTTATTTTTTTCCTTTTTAATTTTAAAAATATTCCTGGTTTAAATCGAACTTTTAATTCCCGAATTATTTCGAACCGGACCTGCCGTTACACTTGCATTCAGGGCATCCAAACTACATGCTGCATACCTTCGATGTCAGAAATACCATGCAGTTATATGCGTCCTGAGCAAGGAGACAGATAGGACTCATACAATTTTTCAAGGGATATAAATTATGTCCACTTAATGAGGAGCACCAGTGACGCATTAATGCCTTTACGTATGATTGGACACTTCATGGTCTGAAACGATCTCACACGTAGAAGCATTTTATGAAAATGAACAATACTTTCTCTTTAGAAATAAAACTAAACAAAGGCATAATTTTCTGCCAACCGAGTACAATAAAAAATAAGTATGCGTGTGTTTCTTATAGAAAATATTTGCATTTATAAGGATAGCGAAAATAAATAGAAAATTGCCATGCTGGGTTATTAGCCAGTTCTGCAGAGTAGTGTTTTGCAGAGGACAGGAGACAAGCTCCTTCAAGAGTCCTCATCTTTGCGCGACTGCTGCTTCCTGGGACTATTGTGTATGATATTTAATATTAGAATCTCTTTTATGTACTTTTTTCAAGGTTCAGAATTCCGTGTTACATTGCATGAGACGACACACGTACTATTTGCATATGAGAATCCGCTCTTGTCACGAACTAGCGGAAAGTATGTTATACATGCAATATCGTACCATATGCATTCAGCTCAAGATAACGACTACCTGAAGGGCCTTTTCGCGGAAAGTAATTAAATATTCGTAAAGGGCAGTAAAATGCCAAAACGGTTTAAATAATGATTGCTTATGGGCGTTTTCATTTATGGGCGTCTTTTAATATACGCTACTAGCAATTACGGTCGTTTAGGTTTAAAGTTCAACTGATAGCAGAATTTTGATGGCACCTATTCGAAGAGACGTAAACATTTGAATTATGGTAAAAATCGCCTGATTAAGGTCTTATTTATTCATGGCCAAATAAAAATTAAAAGAAGGCCGCCATAAGACGCACATGCAATTAAGTATAGACGATATATTGACGAAGGCATTTACTAATGCCGGGAACACTCCGTGAGCGTTTAGCTTAACGGTACTGCGGAAAGCTCTCCGCCTAAACACCCAAAACGGGGAGGATTGCTATTCAGCTCATGTTTCAGAAGACAAACCAATCTGTATGCAAAGTATAAATGAAAAGATGCCATTTTATCAAAATTAATAAACACGAACTGTCGCGCATGAAAGGAATACAAATAATTTCTTATTGTATCCATTGTCCATGATCAAGTCAACGATACCTCTGGTGACCTATTTACAATTGTCAAAACTGACCAGTCACTACCAAAAGACTCCGTACTTTCCCTATCAAAAAGTCAGTAAATATCTTTATGTGCAATACGTAAATTGTGCAATTGGCAACTTCCATAGTTCTTGCACGTCTTTCCGTCAACGAATAACCTAAGCAGATGTTCGGGACCTTCTCTATATTAACTCAGCAGAGCCGGTCCTTTTTGCAAACAAATCATGCAATTTCAACCATTTTCAGTTTTCTGCATGTCACAGACGAATCTGTGGGCATTTCACACAGCACATCAAATTAAATGTGAAGTGTATAAAGCTATGAGTCAATAGCTAAGGGCCTCACATCAAATGTGGCAGTAATTGGAATAAATGCATTAATGGGAATGAGTGCCAGCGCCGGTGGGACGCAGATGTTCCAGCCAATGACATGCACATATCATTATGTATTTTAGAATAGGTAGAGCAGCATTGCGCAACCTTGTCCATCCTCCATTGCAGCCAGCATGTGTTTTACTCACAAACATCCGGGAATACAGTTAACGTCGAAAGAATACCGAAGACTATTGTGTTGGATTCTAGTCCTGCTGCTCTCTCTCATTTTGATTTGTCAAATAATAAGTAGAATCACGTTTACGGGAATACTTAGTCCATTTGTCGTACGAAAACTGTATATGATGACACCATCTGAGCCGATAAAGTACAGCGACATTTACTTTAATCGGTACTGCGCCCGTCAGAATTCAAGCAAGATGAACTACGGCTATGCTTCGGTTATCCAACAGATGCGGTGGATCACGGGCAATAACCAGACGGCAAGTTTACTAACCGCTATTTTTTTATTACGTCTGTGCAATGACAGTTGATAATCTGACTTGCGATTACGTATCAATTGAGGGACACCGCATTTCTTTAAGGAATGCAAATATCTTTCCTAATGGAATGTGCAGCACCCTTTCCGACGCAAATTACAAACCCGGTGACATGGACTATTAAAGGCATATTTAATAGGAGTCATTAAATCCTCTTTGTTCCGTAGCCTGCTTCAAAGAGGCATTTGACGATCTTTCCCACCTTCAAGGCAGACCTCAGAGGCTAAGTGTATGTGTCTGACTTCTGCGCTGCAATCAGGTCAGAGCGTTGAAGGCAAATATTTCTGTCGTTCTGAACTATCTGGGGCTCCGTAGAGGGAACAATTTACCATGAATCAAATGCGAAAATGCATCATACCGCAGAGACTTTATTGCATCGGGTGCATAACTGTCTGATGTGATGGTATATAAGTCACGCGTTCCTTTACCTTTATTGTGTTAGTCTTGTTTACATGCGATAATGTTTACAAAATAATTGAGTGTAGTCTAGTCTGTTTGCCATTCTCAGGAGGCAAAACAACTCCAACTTTGAATCCATACATTTCACAACAGTCAGCACAAAAACGACCACCAAATATCTACTGCATGTGGACGCTGGGCCAGAAGCTGTCCAGGCATTAACTTATACCTTCATGTGTAGGTGATTTAGGCAAATTTAATTCCTGTTGAGTTTCACTAGAAACTTGCACTAGAACAATGGACGGACTGTTAACAGGTAATGGTCTAGATGCTGTTGCTAGTTATGGATTTCCTTGGCGATTGCCGTCGGTGTTGATTCACGTTTTACTCAAGTCATTTTATTTGAATACAGCCCACAGAAAAGGATGGCCCACTCATCTTCTACGACAACCGATTTCTCTGGCACAAATTATCCTCCGAGGGTTGCAAATACTACTGCGAATTCTCCACAGATTTTTCAAAATATAGGGAGGCCAGCCTGGCAGTTTTCACGCAAAACCCTCCAGAGACTGCGCTGCCGAAGCCCGACAATCAAACGTGGGCACTGGAATCTGGAGAATCGCCATTTCACATGCCGTGGATCTCGGTGCATTTCAGGCAACATGTAAGGTTCTGAAAATGAAAATAACAATGCTACAGCGACTGAGTAGTAATCACTGATTGCACATGCGCTCTAGTAATGCAGAATTTTTGATTACGCGCTCGCTGGCGTACGCAGGCTAAGCATAATATACGCCTGAGCGTTTAAAGTCCTTTTCGCGAAAAGTTAACTAAAGTGTAACATATTTTGTTTTGCTTTCATTCCAACCGAAGCAGATTGCTCCGCTTTCGGCCAAAGTCCTGCAATCTACCGCAGGAATAAGTGTCTGACAGCCAAACTTTCCAAGCTGGCAGTTTTAGTCATGGATTTAAGTTTTGTCTTGTTTTCATGCATAAAAGTTGGTATGACAACGAGCGCTTGAAAAAGGACATTTGATGACTCCCTTCCTGTACGACTGCAATGTGAAAATCATGCACAGTAGACACGAGATTGCATAGAATATTTGACCGAAGTTGACAGTATGTATAAGATTTGCCTAGGTGAAAAAACAGAGTTGCTACGTTGATAATCATGCAGCTGAATCGCGAGATATTTCAGTCTGAATGACATGTGAAAAACATGTATGAAATGTTGGCCGAAGATGACAATGTGTATTTGATTGGCCTAGGTAAAATAGGCAGAGTTTTAACGCTGATGGTCATGTAACAAAATCCCGTGATATTTTAGTCAAGATTGTGGTTCAGCGTTTTGGCGCACGCCTTTCTGATCGCCGCCAATAATGCACTCTCTAAAAACGACCATATACATGGAATGGGTTTTTTCTATTGTATTTCGATACTCATAACTATTAAAATATAGTGCTTGGAAAACGTCAGCTTAATGTTTTTCCTTGTGCTCATTTAGTAAAACAGTACGCTTTGTTAAATTTCTTACTGGGTTAGGGGTCATTTTCAGTTTTTATAAATATCTACTTCTGTACTTACTTAAGATCATCAAACGTCTACTCATGAGGTTTTGTATTTGTCCATCTATTGATGCTGTTTACAACGTATGCTAGATGTTTCAATTAATGTTCTAACGACTTTTTACAAGGAAAATATATACATGTATATTTGAATAAATGGGGCACATCGAGGATCAATAGGAGGAATTTATATTACTCAGGGGGTCATTTTTATGGTGTGAGTTTTCCAGGCGCCAAAAACGAATACATTCAAGAGCTGTCATTTCGATGTGACTAAAATATTCTGACAATATACTGCAGTATTTCTGAGTCGAAAACAGGCATTGCAATCTTTGGCCCTCAATATAACGGTAACTTGTAAATCACATTTCCTTCCAAATATTACTCGGACAACTGTCCATATGCGTGCAAGTCATATGCGGTTTCTGTTTCCGAAGACGTTTGAGCAAATCATATTGCAAAATACAATTTTGAGAGCATACGTAAGATTTCGATACATCCTTATTTGGCTTACACATTTATAATGCAATCGAAATGATGTAAAGGAAGATGCGGGCAAACAGAAGTTATTCTGCAGCTGGGGTTTGGGGGCAGCGTCTGTATGGGTAAGGTGAAAAGCAAACTTACCGTCAGTGTCAGGGGAAAGAAGGGATGGCGGGCGCTGTGACGGGTAATTATACGCAGGTGGCTGGTATGGTGGCTATGACCAGTGGCAACTGTGGGGCCTGTACGAAGTTCTTTCGTGCGCATAGCCTGATTGAAGCCGACTCTGTTGTCACCAACAGACAATATCCAAGTGATTTTGGATAGCTCGACGGGACCTTGTAAATCACTCGGAATGCCTGTCCGGCATGTGCACAGTGATCTGTGTTTATCATGTGGACGAGGACAGATATTTTGATATTCTTTATTTGGCCGTTTCCTCACCATGCTGGAAGGCGTGTTCTTATACTTTTGGGCAAACTCTGACTCGTAGGACCAACATATTATGCCCCACGGGAGCAAGTGAAGGAGTAAATGTACATAGAAGTGGTCTGGACTGGCAATTTGTTCTTACCCTCTCCGTGTAGGATGGGACAATTGGAGAAGTGTGCACGTTCGTCAGCTACTGGAAAGGTGCGTCCTTTTATGTGTCGGCGTCTACATTCTTTAAAACTAATGGGCGTTTTTTATTTACTTTTAGTTCAACGTATTTCTAACTACTAAATCTGATTCCCACGTCCCCTGGGTTTATGCGGTCTTTGTGGCGAATGTTGAACCGGATAAAACTATTACACCAGAACAGCAAAATCAAATGCTGACTGAGAAGAGCCTTCGCTGGTTGCCTGCGGATCATAGGCAGCGCAGAAAAAAAGTCGTTGCCTTAGTTTCGAACGCAAACCCTAGAAACAGAAGGATGGAATATATTGAAGAACTTGCCAAACACATCGACGTGAGTGCTAGTCACATTTTTGTTAAAAATATGGCCAAGTTCAGGATTCTTTTCAATGTTATAATTTCGAGTGCTTGGTCAAGACTTCTATTGGGTTTCAAAGAAGGGTTGCATTTTGTGAAAGTCCATAGTGAAAGTTAGCCCGATAACTTTATTTGCCGGATTTCTCAGGCCACACGAAATACGATGGATGGAAGTACGAAGAATGCAGCCGTCTTATAATGATAGTTAGAGGTGGACGATCGGTAACCATAGTGTTAACAGTCCTTCGTCTTATTCGAATTGCGAACTACAAACTTTGTTAGTTAAACAACACGTACTAGAGAATACTGTCCGCTAAACTCAATAACCTTACAGGTTAGGCCGCTAAGGTGAATAATAAAATTAAAATAATGATAGCACTAGATAAATTTGGGTTTATCAGACATTTGAAAAAAAGGAATCGCTTTTGGGAATTTATAAAGAATTCCGACATCAGGAAATGAAAGTCAATCGCAAATTTCCACCCATTGATGTGGACGAGAAGCACTTGACAATCCAACATCAGACGCGTACACAGTAATGCTGACGGTTTAGTAACGTACGCTATTGAAATGGAAATCGCTTCTTTGAAGACATTTGGATAAATTGCAGGTTCGTTTAGTGTGGGACGGCTGAGTTTTCCCTTCAGCACAATTTACCTACTAAATAGTCAGAGTTGGCATTTCATAAAAAGCAACAGAAAAAGTGGTCATCGTAAACTTTTGTTTCTATTTAGGTGGATGTCTACGGACGCGGACGGCGTTATTGCTCGCCGAAAGGTGACACATGCCTCAGAAAACTTTCGTTACAGTATAAATTTTATCTGGCATTCGAAAACTCCGATTGCAAGGATTACATCACTGAGAAACTGTTTATCAACGCTCTAATGTAAGTTAACGGGGTTCTGTACACAACCGTTCAATAACTTACATTATATTCTTTCGCACATTCTAGTCAAAACGTAGTATCTACATCATGCAGCAGATTTCCTGACGAAAGCACGCCTTTTCAGCAACCACAAGATTTGCTAGCATAAATCGGACGAATCCTTTACATTGAAGTCGACGTCAACAGATGTTTGCATTCGATTATTCTTTTTCGGACCTGTAGTAAACTCTAAGGTAGGGTGGAGCCCCAGCAGCTACCCAGCCAATAAAATTAAGTATGCAGGAGTGATCTGAGGTCGTTCATAGGTCAGGGGTCAGAGTATACTTCTGTCAGTGACTTGGGTAGGAAAGCGGGGAGGCGGATGGCAATTAGCTATGTCGCTCTCTCTCGCCGCTCCAACGCGACGTTGCAGGAAGTGTGAACACATAAGGTGGGTTCGTCTCTGTCAAGGGGAGTCCTAGTTCTTTACAAGGGTTTCAGTTGGCTTGGGCTGTCTAATGAAATGGTCACTGCCTCTGGCGTCGTGCGTATCCGCTGACATAGGAACTGAGTGTCTCGCCGATACTTTATAGATAACTCGAAATGCTTAGTTGACGTCTAACCCAGCGGCTGATGTCAACCGATTATGTCATAATTGAGCTAGAGATGAAGTTTTCGCGTCTAGTTTTAACCAGACTTTATGGTGTTCTGGCATCCGCTTGGATAGTAGCTTGATTGTTCGATCAATATAATCTACTCCTTAGGATCAAGTGAAGGCGTATGTGCATTTTGATCAGATCTTAAGGGGCAGTCTGTTCGAGCTTTCAAGGAGAAGAGAGGAATCGCTTAAGAAAACCCGTCGTACCTCACTGGCTGGGTACGTGCGTGTGATAGCAGCGTTTAATTGACGATGTAAAAGTTTACTCGAGAAATCCCACCAACATTCCCCTCGCAGGATTTCGCAATCGGATTAGAGCTCGGATACCTAAAGGCATTGCTGTTTCGCTAAATGTCAGATGTCTTAACCGGGTTCGATGGTCGTTTTTACGGCCAAACTGACAGCGCCGCAATGGGATCACCACCTGTATTCCTCCTAGCTGATATCTTTATTGTAAACCAGCTCTGTATAGTCACAGAGAGCAGTTATTCCTCTGGCCGATTTGCTTGTGAAGAAATACAATGAATAAAATATAAGATTGTTATTTTCTAAACCCGCGCATGGAATGGCCCATATAGTTGATAACGTCTACTTAATGTGACCATCGGTTTGATGCCCCTGAAATTGAGGTTAAGATATATTTTACTGAACACAAGACACGCTGTCCACTATGGAGTTTCAGTTCGCGTACCAAAGCCGTTCTCAGTCATCGTCCTAATATTGGTTATAATTTTAGTAGGCCCCTAGGCAAACACAACCCAAAAGCTCTCATTTAGTATTCATATTATTGCGCTAACTATACCTTCAAGCAGTCTTAACCGTGTTTAGATCGTAAATCGCCCCCAATCAATGTCTTTGTTTCTGTAATTTGTCACTGAATGGCTCACTCAGTTGTTATTTTCAGGCGTTTCCTAATGTTGGTAAGAGTTATGTCCATTTTTTCAAAGGTACAACATGCTTCCAGTGGTGATGGGAGCCCCGAGATCGAGCTACTGTGCCATGGCGCCACCAAACTCCTTTATACACGTAGAAGACTTTCCCTCTCCTGCCGACTTGGCTGACTATCTTTTTTGGCTCGACCGAAACGACACTAACTATGCATCTTACTTTGCTTGGCAAGGCTACGGGAAGATTGTGGTAAGCGCATTAGGCGGCATTGTGTTGAACGTTCGAAGGTAATTGTGATTGCTGCGCGCGACCCAAAACTATTAGTGCGTTCAATTAGGCATTTCTAGTCTAAAATGACTGAAAGACATATTCACCACCATACTTTACTCCATCGATCATGAATTTAATTGGGTTCATAGTGAAAACGACTGAACGGTTCTTTAATCAAGTGGTGTCACTGCTCTATTTAAAAGCCTGCTCATGGAAAATGTCATGCATGCATATGACAGTTCACAGTGGTATTTAAAGGAAGGTTCGTTAAAAAAGGCGTAGCACGGAGGACGTACGAATGCATGTGCTGTATAAGGAGGATTATACTGTGGATATGCAGAAAATAATGACCAAAATTTAAGCCGCTTTTTCTGTTGGCACGAGATTACTTAAGTCGGGGTGTCGAATTTATCTTAATCGGATATCGTATTATAATATTTTGACCACGATATGAGATCTGCTTTTAAACATGCATTCATGCTACCGCATGCGTTAACTATATTTCTTAAAAAAGAAGTCAATTATAGCATGCATTTACCCATTGATTTGTGATATTTTTACATATTTACACGCATTTTATGAAATACATGAACAAAAATTATTATTTCTTCCCTTCTGTAAATTTGGTACTGGAACAAACGAATGTCGTTAAATTTTTATAAGAACTTGCATCTCCGGTCCTACGTCCGGCCTGTTGCTACACCTGGTCTCAGGATTTCGAACAACTAGCTGTAGAATCATGCACTTCGGTTCTGTTTTTGTGAAAACCAATATGTGTTTTAGGTCCGACCACGCATTTTCCTAGGCTCCAGCACTAAGTTCTTAATGAGAAAAAATTACACGGTGACTATAATAATGTACAACTAGAATGCAAAGAGTGAAGTAGAACGGAGAAATGTCCGCATTATTGGAATTGGACGATGTAAGTGCCTCCGAACAAATGTTGTATGGTATGAAAATTAACACAAAATATTTAAGTATGTTGTCTTACACAGGTTGTGCCAACCCACGATCACAGAACAGATTCGGACGGCGGTCACAATGACGAGTTTTATTGTAATACAGTCTATGGTACCCGGGATCTTCCAACGGCCATTGCCTGTAGCTAAACACTGTAGCTTTTGATTTACAAGAATTACTAAGCCAGGTCGCAGTATTGAATGCTCACCAAATGGCAAATATCTTAGACAGACCTATTAGACAACGGCAAGACTGAGTCAGTGAATATTGCTGAGACCTCTCAGCTCCGACAACAGAGCCGTCAACAGAGGTCACACGGAAAATCCGCCTTCGGACCCACACAGTATGGACCGGGAGGTTTGGACAAAGACCTACGGAGCTCAATTCCTCTGTCTTTGACAGTACCTTGTCTTGTTGGAGGCTTGCTGGTTATGTTGACTGATAGAGGTGACCATCAGCTCGTGATCTCGACCGGCTCAAACAGATTTCGCATATTGTGTGATTTGCTGTTGAGCGGGTTCATGCGTGCATGGTTATTCTGGTAAATCTGCTTGTTTTGTACACGCGGAACATACTTCATATTCATCACTTTCTGAAACAATGACGCACTATTTTGTTTGTGTTTTAGACAGAAACAGGGACAGATTGTCGGCTATGTGGTTTTGTGCACCATCACCTCAGTGCGCTCTCTTCAGTTGCTCCTAACAATTTCGATTACTTCACTAATGTGTCCAGCCAGTGCAAAGTATACTGAGACATCGAAAAGTGATACAAGAGGAGGATAGGCAGTACATCAATGACTAACATTTATTTGTGGTCTTATGTGTGGGTTTGCGTTTTCCGATATTGACTCTTTTTCATAATTCAAAGTAAACGATAATTGATGTGTGAATGCATATTTTTGGGAAGGACTCTAGCAGACCTCCGTCAGTTCCCAAACCGTCAAAAGTCCTTGTCCCTGTAAACCGATTCCTTACATCCTGAAATGACATTCCAACCGTCGGAGATGTCAGGAAACGACAAGACTGCCAGAATATGTTGGTGATGTTGATTCGTCATAAGGAGCACTTTCGAAATGTCAGTGATACTAACCTGCGTTAGCTTGTTACTTGACCAAAATGTTCAAAGATCCCGATAAAATAATTTAAAAGGAACAACAACTGCGCGGTCCAGAAATACTTTACGCGATAGCTTATGCCGGATGGATGAACTGGGTTTCATAAAAAGCGCCTCCCCGTGAAACCTATGTATTATGGTTGGAATGCCTCTTTTCTGCAATGGGAGGCATAATGCAACTTATCGTGGTTAAAACATATATCCTTAGATTTAACATAAAACGATGACTGTTTCCTGAATATCGGCGAGAAATGTGAAAACACAAATTGATCAAAAATGTAATGGCCGTTAAAGTTTTATGGTAATACGGAGTTGGTCAACGCCAAGGCAGGTTAAATCCACGAATGTATTGATGAGAAAAAAGAGAGCTGGTGTTATTAAATCCATATATGTTAATTCCTTTGTGGAAGCCAATATTACTTAATATACCCCTGACTGCGAGATCAGCTTCCTACGTGCAGCATTGATTTAATAAACTGGGTTGGTGGTGGTGGGGTTGAACAACGGTTCTACCGCTGAAATAGCGGATGCTCACCGTGTGCTTCATATCAAAGTGAAGCTCACACGGTGACAAGGGCGGGAATAAGTTTTCAGTAATAGCAGACTTACGGAGCATATATTCCATCCACTCCTCCATCACACCCGGACACAGACCGTTGGACAAAGACCAACGGAGAAGAATCCCTCTGTCTTCGCCAGTATTTGGTGTTGTTGAAGGTTGGTTGATTATGTTGCCTGCTAGAAGTCACCACCAGCTCGTGATGTTGACCGGTTCAAACAGATTTCCCATATTGTGTGATATCACGTTGACGGGGTTCGTGCGTGCATGTCTATTCAGATAGGTCTGCTTGTGTTGCACTCACAGGAAGTGGTTGAGATTCACCTCTTTCTGAAAGAATTATGCACTATTTTGTTCGTATTTTAGAACGAAGCAAGGACAGAGTATCGGCTGTGTGGTGCTATGTACCAACACCTCAGTGGGCCCTATGAACTTAGATTACTTGACTAATGTGTCGAGCCAGTACTTGGTATACTGAGACATAGAAAAAAAGATACAAGAGGAAGACAGGCACTGTGGTAGTGACCAGTTTATTTTCTTTTGGTTTTATGCGTGGGCTTCCGTATTGCGCCATTGGTAATTTTCATTATGCGAAGTAAACGGTAGCAAATGTCTGAATCCATATTTTTGAGCGTATTATTATTAGAAGGGTTGTTGAGACTTCCGACATTTCCCAAATTGCTAGAAGCCTTCTTCCCTCTAAACCGATTCTTTACATCATAACCTGACGTTCGATGCGACGGAGATATGAGGAAACGTCGAGAAGACTGTCAGGGCATGTTGCTGATGTTGATTTGTTTATAACGATCACCGCTGAACTGTCAGTAAGATCAAACTACGCTGACTTGCTACCTTCCCGAGAAACTTGTGTGTTGGCGCCCAGTTCGAAAAAAAGCAATGCCGTTTTTTTAAAAGGAGCAACAAGTGCACGGTCTGGATGCATTTGTCGCGATAGCTTATCCTGGATGGATGAACTGGGTTTAATGAAAAGCGCTTCCTCGGGAAACCTATAAATTCTGGTTGGAATGACTCTTTTCTGCAATGGAAGGCATAGAGTAACTTATCCTGTTCAAACCATATTTCCTAGGCTTCAACACAAAACAATGGCCATTGTCAAAGCGTTTTGGACAAAAATCGACCAGAATTTCAAATAAACGGCAAGAAGAGTTGGCCTCAGGCTGGACAACTTTTTTCTCCTTTCGCTGCCTTGGCCCTCTGCTCGTCGTCTGTGGATGTTGGTGGCCACCTGTGTTGCATGTCGTCACCTCAATTGGGGTCGGTTGCGTTTGTCGACGGATCTGGTAGTAATAACGAATTATCGTCCACAGCTGTTTTATCTAAGGAGAGGACAATATGCATATTTAAATGGCGCATTACTCTGCGCGAACAGTGTTCATACAGGCTTACCATTACATACGCTTTCAGTTGTCTGTCGGGCGGGTGAGTCAGATCCCTCTGTTGTCTGACAGACACTCCGTCGGTGGTCGATATAATGTCGCCCGCTGATATCACTATACGATGCAATCTCTCCTTGGACTGATTCTCTCCTATGAGGCAAGCTACTATAATTAGCATACTTACTACCCTCGATTTACAAAAAAATTGCATGCATCTCTTTAGTTACGTAAATTGTTGCCTTTTTACATGACGTAAATGTGTCAACAAATCAATACCGACGTTTAGACGACCTTGAAAACCGTGTCGCAGGTTAGTCTCCATCCCCATTGTACGCGAGGTGTGAAACGGGACAAGTGTGCTTCCAGCTACCACTGGCGAAGCGACGGGCGTGCCCTACTCGAACTTCGCCAAGTAATTCGCGCCCCATGCTGGCTACCTCCTTAGGCCCATATGATTGACACCCAGACCTGTGTTTTTTTGACGGTGAAAGACCCACGATCCAGATCGACGTAGAAGCAGGAAAGTTTTGGCTGAAGGATTGACACTATCACATTCTGCTTAACTGTCACCGTGTGTTGATTATCTGGTTTCATGATTCACACCATCTTCTGAATTCGGTAGAATCGGGCATTGACACTACATACCCAGAAATTGCGTAAGTATTTGGGTATGTTGACTGTTATGCGGATTGTGATGAAGCTGAAATTCGGACATGTAGATGGAGAGGGAAGGAATGTATTTAGACAAATCAGTATGACCATATATTTAGGTATTTTAATTGCAATTTTAGAATTGTTATCTGCTAACATTTGGATTTCGTGGTGAATGATATTATAAAAGTACACAAGCAGTAATCTTGCTGTATTAGAATTTGTGAGTACTATATAGTGCAGTGGCCTGATCGGCACCCTGGCCCCATTGTGACCCGATCGGTGGGCGTCCCTCTAACATTGTATAGTCCCGACAGTACAACGCGACCATGGCTCCGTGGTTAGAGTTGTTAGACTTCTAACTAACACGTGGCGAGTTCGAAAGCAATAGTCGTTCCAAAAATGAATTACTTCCGAATGCAGTTTCACTGTGCTCCTCTGTCGACAAATGGGTATTCAATTCCCGACTAATTTAAAAACAGAACGACGTAGTTTCGGAAGGAAGTCTGTAAAAAACAAAGCATATTTTCGTAATTGTGTCACAGAGCTTAGCGGCATTTTCAGGCATGTCCATTAATTTAAAAGGATGTTATTTGAGTTCCGCGATAATGGCAAAAACAACAAGTAAAATTTTCAGTTTATCTACAAGTAGTAATACATGTTAACGAAAAATATCCAGCCAATTATAAAACGAGTTCATGTGCATTAAGAAAAAGCAAAACTAGAAACGGGCCGTGTTTGATTGAGTGAAGAAACAACATAATTATTAAGAAAAGTGATCCCTTTTAATTGACTAAAGAATTTGGTATGAGATGCGGAAATGCCAAAAGACGTAAATATTTGCGGCAAAATAGCAAACGCAATTTTTGAAATTATATTTAACCTAATAGTCTATCGAACGCCGAGACGGGACCACATTGCCAAAGCTCTCCTGTTGATAGGAGTCTGCAGTGTTTGCTACACTGACGGATATCCTGATCATGACTGACTGCAGCTCGGCCCACGCATAAAGCTCATAACAGATCTTTGACGGGGGTCTTGTAAATACGACGCTGAATTTATTTCTCACTCGCTGCCTCGCGTTTACAAATAAAGCACATAAAGGCCAACAGGCCAGCGGCCTTAGTTTTGTCTTTTTGAATTCGCAGGACAGCATTGATGCGGTTGCGTGCCTACCACCCCTATGTAGAAGTGATCACGTCGTTCTACTGTGGGATTACTCGTTTCTTTTTTCATGTCCGAGAGGAACAATCTGACGCGTTGATTACGACCAAAGGGGGCTTGCATTTTACACATTAATTGACAACCCGTATTTGTTGGAGGCATACACGAGAACTGGCAACATTTTTGGGGTGCATTTCACAGGCTCGCAAAAAACCACGGTCATCTCTTACGAAAGAGGTTAACAAGCAGACCTGGATGGCTTACGTAAGCCTTGAAAACTATGGTGAACAAAAAGGAAAGTCTGTGGAAAACATCGCTTACTGACAGATGCACCGCATTCATAAGTGCATACAAGATTTAAAGAAATCCATTCCAGGGCATTTGTCACATAGCATGGAGAGAATTCAAACTGGATCTGCTTGCGCGTCCCTCGGAGAACCCCAAAATGTTACGGAAGAGAGAGCATGCAAATCAAGAACCCAAAGCCGCAGTCGTATGTGAGGTAAGCTTCTGATGTGGGCTCGAACTTTTTACTCTGCCGATTTTAAAAATTCCATGCTAATGACCAGCAGACAGCGGAGGTTGTCGTTAAGACTAGTGTTCCCCAAGGCTCCGTTTTTGGCCCAACTCTTTTTATTATATACGTCAACGACTGTAAGAAAGAACATGAATCGGATGTCGCAATGTTTGCTGATGATATAAGGATGTTGAGTACAATAATGCTATGACCCGGCCTGGTACTTAAAAGCACGTCGGAGAGTATACGTACCCGGCTCTTGTCCCCAAATACGAACGCGGCAGAGAAGGAGAAGTCGACCGGCCACGAAAATGTGTATTAGTAAATTGCAAATCAAGATTAACTGGAAGTAACGCACATTTATAACGCCCTACTCTCATTCGCCGGCATTCGACACAATGCCCTTCAAGAGGAAAATTCCAGACAAACTGATCGCTAATTCGAATACGCAGATCAATCGGGCCCGAGGAAAAATTCAATGGAGAGGCGCTACAATTAAGATGACAGCGCTGTAGAGAAAACGCACGTGGCCTCCGGTGATTGGCTGGCTCTTGTTTTTGGGAGTGTTGGCACTACCCACCACCTCCCTCCAAGTAGGTCAGTACCGCATTTGGCTTGGATTGACCTGCATCGGCCGTGTGGATCGGCGCACTCGGTTGGGCCGGCGTCTTCATCGTTGTGTATTGTCTGGAGACACGGGGGCAGTGACTGATACCGACGGCAATACCTCCGTTGGGGACGTAGCAGTGTTATAGTGGAGAGATGTGTCTAAATTTTATATTGGAGATATTTGTCAAAAACATTACATAGATAGCTCGTTAATGTAGTACCATTCTTGACGCAGACAGCTGTTTTACGGTAATTGCCGATTCTCAGGACGCTGTAGTCCGTTGTAATGCACTGAAGTAGGCAGGAATATGCTGCCTCTGCAGGGATTAATTTGTTTATCGAATGGCACATGTAATTTAAACTAGAATGACCTTGTACTTTTTATCCATGGCTGTTTTATTGTACTTGAGCGAAATATATGCCTCAGGCCCAACCCTACACAATTTGCATGGCCTCACCGTAAGGCAGTTGCTAGTCCTCGTCCTTATGTGTTGATGCATACTGCACATGGTACCATGATATTGCAATGACGCACGTTACTCAGACACCAGATGTATTCAACTACACCCCTCAGTTCCATCTCTGGCTTTCTGATAAAACCGCCTTCTACTTGGATTTTGCGAGTTGCTTACTGACGCTGTTAAAGAATTTAGCATATTGCTGATGAGAATGCCTACAAAAGACACGTGTGTCTTTGACGCTTAGGCGCAAATCAATTCATAAAATGTTTACAAAAATTCTGAAATGCGTTTTCGTTTTCAAAAGATTACGAAAATAGGGTTCTGCAGTCAACCATCATGCAGAATAATTATAAAGTGATTTAATCGCCCCAGAATGTCGGCTTTCGAACGAACATCTTTTCCCACATGCAACGAATTTACTCTGTAACAACGACTACTTAGTTAACATGAATTTTCATTGATGTCCTTAGATATTAATTTATATTTCATGGGGAACTTGCGAGAAAATAGTTAATCAGAAGACAGATTGCGTCCTTTTTCAAGTACATATTAAGTGATAGATATAGTGCGGTTTTAATAAAACCTTTCCAGTTCCGACATATTTTTGTAACAAACTTGTGGTTACAGTTGCATTTGGGGTTTAGAAACTACAATCGACATATTTTCTACGTACGGGAAACCGAATATTTCTCTACGGTATTGACAGGAAATTATAATGGGTTCGTACAATTTGCCAGTGGGTTTACTCCATATGGTAAGCTTTACAAGCAATATGAGCAAATGCCAATAAGTAATGTCCCATGAAAGGCCATTTGACGGAAGTTAAGTACCTATTAATTAGAAGCTTATTCAAAACCTAATTATGCTTTTTATTCGAACAAAATTGTAAAGAAGACGTGATTGTGGACCGACTGAGTAGAAGTGCGATTATTTTTATGCATGTTTTTCATGCAATATAATTTGAATGTTTAAGGACATCGTTATATCAATAAAGAATTCATGCAACATATGTAGTCATTTTTACAAAGTATAGTTTTTGTATGCTGTCTTAAGAACGTTCATTCGGAAGGCAGCCTGCCGGGATAACTGACTTATTGCAGATTAATTCTTCATGATAATTAGGCAGTCCTTTGTGAGACGGGAACGCGTTTCCAAATTTCAGTTGACATTTCATGAGTTAGCGCACCTAATGTAATTCGGTCCAACGCACAGTTAAGAATATTATCACTGGCTGTACGGGAGCATCTGTCCGGTGCTAATTTCGCTTAGTCGAAAAATGGCCGTTCATTCTGCTCAGGCGTTTTGTCAAAGTTTGTTAGGACGCCAAACTACCGAAAAGTCACACCCAGTGCTTCTTGTAGGATGAATAGACAAGGTGAGCTGTTGGACACAAATGCGTTGAGGCAAGTCTCTCATGTTTTTGAGTAAATCGTGGACCTATATGACGGCATGTATTACAAACCAAGTACGCAGCTGGAAAAAGAAACCATGGTGTCAAGGCCGTTCTGACGACATTGCTTTTGGGTTTTTCAGCTTTTACTGACTGATAAAATTGCCATGACCTGTATACGTCCAGCGAATTCTTGAATGCAACATTATGCAGCGTGCCGTATAATGTACCATATATTCTTACAGGTTTGTTGCTTCATTACTATAAAGTATAGTATGACCGTTTAAAAGATATGCACGTGCATTTCTCTCCGAATTATGTACGATAGCGTTGCCTGAATAACAAACACACGGCGAGGAGTAAACACATGCGCGGGGCAAGAAAATGTCAATTATTAATCAAAGAATTCGCCAGCATTTTAGCACTCCTGCTTTACTGTCAGACGTAGGCATTACATATTACATTATTTCGAGTTTATGTCAATACCTGACTGCCCTCCATTTCGAACGAGTTTTTAAAAAGTGGGCTTTCCTTTTACTAAAATATTTCGTGTGTGGTGGGCAGAACTGCACCGGTTGAGTAATGCTGTACAAGTCCACGAATGCCATTCTGCCGACGAAAGATTAACCACGACTCTGCGACCAAATCCTTTCGAAAAAAATAGTAGTCCGTCTTGCATAGGTTTTCCTTACCTCGCACATATCTTTCAAACTAAACGCACAATTCTGACAATTTTCGGAAATGGCTGTGATTTTTGAAGCAACAACTTTCATATTGTTCTATTTAAGACATGATCCATCAAATCACCCAAATGCTGATATTGCTATACAGTCATCAGCATGATTCTGATCCGCTTAGTGTGGGATTCCGCTCTCTGTGCTATGACTGGGCGTAAAGATTCAATGGTCGTAATGCTGTGATACCAGTCGAATGGACAGCGTGCATTAAACTGATTGGCATTATCAACAAAGACAAGGGAGACTGGTAATGTCATTCTGTCTTTATCACGCGCCGCTGTGCGGCTGCTGGTTGGGCTCGAGTGAGAGGCCGTAAGGCACAACGGAACCAGTGAGTTCCGTAAGGACGATCAGTGACCGCCCCCTACCATTGTGCATTAAACTATCAAATCTCGTGGATGCTACACTGACTGTGCTGTAGCATCATAGCTGTCTTCCAACCGGTTGATTGTTGACCCTGTCACGTTGGACATTTCTGACTTGTCGGCAGCCGTCAGCCAGTCCTGTGGTAGCCCTATTTGAGCACCTGTTGCAATACCGCTCCTCCCCTGAGTGCCGGCATCAATCCCTCAGAACTCAATAGGATGAGGCCGGTTTAATGAGACCGGTGATCTGGTAGTACGGTTGTGTAAACCAAACCAAATGTTGCCCAACTCAAGGTTCAGAACCACTGATTCGCATCCCAGGCGGTTCTCGCGTCTTACGAATGCACAATAGAGTGGCTATATAAACAGGGATGCTTTGTTAATACTGCCAGTATTCTACGCGTTTCATGTCTAAGTGGTGCATATGGAAAAAATCCCACCGCACGAAAAGTACGATTTCGAGTATTAAAAAGCGAAAATCAATGTTCATTTTCAGTTATTCTGATGTCAGCATATATCGGTCTTCAAATTACAAAAATCATCCGAAGTCACTCAATCGGAGTTTTTTACGGTTTACGTCAGTACTGCTCTCAAGAACACGAAATCACACAGATGTGTTGATCTGACCTTTAAAAATCGATAAAATATCGAGTCTGTAAAACCAATCTGCGGAGTTGAACTTGATACCTACATTTAGCATTAAACAAAAAAGCAATTTTCCAGTGCGGTATGCCTTGTTCATTAAAACTATTAGGGTAAACGAATCGTCTCCTTAATTCGCACACGCCCCAATGGGCAGACGGAGTTTGGGCCACGAATTAGCCTAATCACTTGCCTGAATATATTGCGATGTCTATGCTTGCTCCAATTCACGAATATATCGCTTGATAAAATTGCCTAGACATTTTTTCTGCGCCAGTAAATGACATTTGTGTGATGAGAATGAACGATTGAGCAAAATGCACAACTTATCCAGTGTCCGAAACTTTTCATCTCAGTTTCTGTCAGTAGGTTTCTTGCATTACGTCACGTACTATATGTGTTTAAACTGTTCTTGCTAGGTTCGTGCGTACTACTGGCTTTGCGTCTTCCATAATTTTTGCTGCTAAATCTTATTGTATTAACCTTTTTGTTTTTGCATATGGTTTTAATTATTTTTAGTATTTGCACAGACAGATCAAGAATAAAAATTATTTTTGCCTTGAAAATGTGTCTTATCCATCTCTTGATTCCAAGCACAATCAAGCTGGGAGCTTAGTAATGTTTCTGCGTAAACGGCGATACTAGAACTGAAGTGGGAATAATTGCTGTACAGTGATTAAGACAACACACATCTTGAGTCATATCAACATAAACGGTATTCACGTATTGTTGCAGTACGTACACGTGTAATTGGCAGAGGTTTACAAATTAATATGGCATAGTGATAGCAGTTCACAACTGTCATGGCAGTAACTTCATTTTAGTGCCTTGGAGAGATTTAACGTATGATTTTTTCTCCCACGGATTACCATCCAGGGTAAGAGGTAAAGGGTCGTGCCAGGAAGACCGCCCTAACTCGCATGTACTCCTTTGCACCATATGCATACATGTGACTAGTATGACTCAACCATCGTTTGCCGAGCTAGCATAATCAGTGGACTGACGTTACCTGGTTGCACACAGTTTGCGTCGTGTTAAAGGTTTCTCCGTATTTTCATGAGATCTGGTAATTTTAGAGAAATATCCGTCGGATTGCTTGCGATGTGCATTTAACGTTGTCGTTTGATAGTTTAGTGTCCCTTAGAAAGAAAACGCAGATAATTAAATTGATTTATGAAGTTACACGATGTTCATCTGGGATATTCCGAGGCATATTTGCAGGGCGTTGGTTTACTCACGATAAATCATGCTAAGGTGTCAGTACTTATATGCTTATGGAGTTGATGGAAACGCATTGATAGAAGGAAAACGTGCACATTATGTCGTTGTAAAATAGAGGTTGCAGAGCGACAACGCTATTAGAGCATTTAATAAAGATGAGTGTGCAGGACGGCCAGTGTTGCACGGGTTACTGCATGTAATAGACAGTTCATCGATGAATAGCAGTCGTTCATATATTATCATCTGCTATTTTGCGTGTGTGTATAGTTTCAAACAATTTCATGTAAGTTATACATAGTTGAGTGAACAAACCTTTTTAGATCGAACACCTCCAAAGTCGGTCCGCCTATCCATACCAACTGCTGGACGTGCTAAGCTCGATCTGTGAATTTCAACAGAGGTCAACAAATCCATATATACAATTGGGTTGGCACTACCAAAATCACAATTCTGACTACGTCCTTAGATAACTCAATCCCAAGAAAAGTGGTATGTTTTACAATGAATACGGGGAACACGATGTTTTTTAAACTGTTGCCACATTCTTCGAACATCATATTCTGTTGCAGGGGATTAAGTACATGTGAAAGTCTCTGATCATCAGCTCCATGTAGACTGAGTTTAGTCTCCAAAAAGCCCGACTTCGGCCAATTGAGGCTTACGGTAACGGAAATGTTCGAGCAGACGTCTTATGTATCCCAGGGGGTTGCAACATTTGAGAGGCCTTTAGGGACTATTCTGCCTTTTATGAATTAAATTAATACAAACCACTGTTTTTACGCATGGATAAGGAGATAAGTGTTTTAAAACAGTTACAGTGCATTACCGGTCTCAGGAAATGTTGGCTGAAATTGTGAAATGCGTTTTTGATTAGGAAGAATTACTTGGTTGCGGCTGTATTACTGCTCGAGGCGTTTTCTCATAGGTTTAAGGGGTTTGCAAAAGTGGAGGACATTTTTTGAAGTGTTCAGCTCCTCCGAATTTGGCAGTGCATTTGGTAAATAAATTGTTACAAGCCGCTATTTTTGCTGTGTGTGTAGTTTCAAATAATTTCATGCAAGTTATACCTGTTTGAGAGAAAAAGCCTTTTCAGATCGAACAACCTCGAACTCGCTCCGTCTATTCTTGTCAACTGCGGACAATGTCGGCGACGACCGTCGAATCGTCCCATGCTTAAAAGTTAAAAAGCGTTGATAGAACAACTTCGGTAATTTTAATCGTTATTCAGAACTCTCTGGATTGCTAATGAAGAACAGAATGCATGGTGAGGTGTCTGCAGAGATTAATGCATGTAACAGTCCGTTGTCTCAGTAAGGTTCAGTCGCGTACTTATTATTGATAGCGCAGGTCAACGACACCCGTATGAAGATGAAGACCAAGTTAACGACCGACTGGATGTCTTATCGTAATTAATGGGTCATAACAATTCATGATTGATATGATTTCGGGGATTCCGTTAGGCTCTACCCTATGGGTCAGCAATAGATGAGGAAACAGTCGAAGCGGAGATTGATTGGGACAAGCTGCCAAATGGTGCAAGCACTTAGAGGGTTACCTAATTTATGCCAGTTATAAATGCTGAGTCCGTCTTGCATTCGTCTGATTTTACAGTACCTGTCTGTGTGGGATTATTTCAGTCGCTTATTGCTGAATGTACAAGTCATTCTTATGCTTTTAAATACGCAACTTAGAGCAAACATCGATTTTAGTGTGACGGTTGAAATCATCATGAAGTGCAAGGAGAGGGTGGAGGTTTAGGTGCCATTTTGGCCGGGTTCGAGTCATTCTGCAAATTTAACCTGTCACGTGACTTCACGCATATTTGAAACCGATCTGCAAACGCTCTCAAATAACAGTGTGCAGAGTGAATTGGTCTTAGAATGTGGCAAGCAGTTGATTATCGAAATGTTCTAAAGAACCCTTTGAACAGGCCGTCGATCCAGTCGTTCATTAAACGCTTATTTTTTCGAGAACTGTTACATCCAACAAGCAAGGATCTAGCGGACGAATCGCAAGTTAGCAAGATCTGACACAAGGCATGACCGGCTAAGTAGGGTGGATAAACGAGAAATGAACATTTATGCCTTTCTGGGTCTTGTTGGTATTCCAGTTTCAATATAGCGTCTTTTAAAACGGTCAAAACTTTTGGTTTTACTGCTCTCTCAATGACATCTCACAAAATACTGTGTACAAAGACCCAGAGGAATGCCAGTAGGCATTATGTGGGACGTGGTTATGCATCTATTAACGAGGACCATGCTAGCCGGCAGATGATTTCAGTTTTGCGCCCAGCGAATCGAATTGGAGAGCATGCGCTTGACTTACGAAATGCATCAGCATGTGCAAATTGAGCGCTTTCTAGTTCCATCGGCGATTCGACATTGAGGATAAACGAGCTTGAATATGTAAACTGATGTTGTTGCTGTTACTGATAGCACACGTAGTTTAAATGACCCCGGCAACTCGAAGAAACACTGTACAGCACGTGCATGTGTACATGTGCATTGTTGGATCCACCCTGTACTCGGAATCTCTCGTATTCGCCGAACTGAACTAATCTTTTAGCCTTATTTGGAATGTACCGTCCAAGATGACCCGCCAGCACGAGTCGTTTGAACAACAGTCATATTTTGCGGCCATTAAATCAATGAGGGAACTAGGGAAGAAGTAATAATTTTAGGGTTTTCTCCTAACTTCCACTCATCGTTGCCATGTAGACTAGGACTAGTCGCCAGGAACGCATCGAAGAAAACCGTGGACAACAAAGAAATTGTACAAAGTCACAATGTCTAACGTGGCCTATATGAGCAATCATCGACTGGTGTTACGACAGCCTGTCGTGTCATGTAATAAAATAGCAATATAACAAACTTCAATTAGTTATCGAATGACTGCATAGAACGTGATATTTAATTACCTGCGGTGATGTGTCTGGTAACGCTGACAGATTGACGCTCGCTGCACCCATGCGATCCGCCGTCCTTGGATCATCCAACTACTGGTTATTATGCGGTCGTTCTCACTTGTCGTGGACCACATCAGTGTTGCACAATCCCGCACGCCCTTTCCTATGGAAAATCGCCATTTCACTACATGTCATATCATATTTTTGCAAATAAATTAGGCCGAGTGGCAAACTAGACCAAAGGGGGTGATCGAAATATGATTGTCATTATTCAAAAACATGTACAATGACTACGAAATGTTCTCATTGTTTGCCGAGAAACTAGGCTAATGCTTCGAACTGGAAAAGCAGGCGGCAAACCGAAACTCCATCCAAAATGTCAGATCCGAACATTCGAGAGAGGGGGGGGGGTGGCGAGACCACTGCCGAATTGCTAACACCGAAAAGATGCGGCCGACTCTGCCCACGTTGCTGCAGTTAATGTTTCGGTGAACGACTGCACTGGATAATATCCTTGTCCATAATAATGCGCTGTATGACCAATTGGAACGCAGAATACCCGTCATTGCTGTCTTCTGCGTGATTCAAGTTGAAAAAAACAAATTACCTATTTTCAAGGCAAGGGTGTATGCAGAAAACAGTACTGCGTTCTGGTTAATAAGTTACGGACTAGGGATAAGATGGGCATTTAAGTAGCAAATGGGTGAATGCTGGTTCCCGGGCGAGGAATTAGGTACGCTAATTTCTTCTGATAATCAGTTAAAAATAAGACACGTTGGCAATGAAGGAAAAATCTGATAAAAACAAAAGTTCTACCTTAATAATGGCTTTTCGCAGGTTACTATTTTTGTTAATGATGGTTGGCCCCCACGAGTGGTGTTCTATTTTAAAACTGAGTATCAGCCAAAGGGAAAATAGTAGCATACGCAATAACGCACACAAAAAAACAATCTTCACCTTTTCGCGCTCACTCTGGCGTCTTTAATCAGTATTGATTAATACACACATAGTTCTTCACATTGTACTCGCAATTATCATATGAAACTTACACAAAGAGTTGTTTGCACGAGTCGTGCGTATGCACACGATTTCATCATTTCGTGCTCTCTTTGACGTCTTTAACCAGTTATATGGTGTTACATAGGGGTACACGGTGTTCATGGTGATACAGTCCTCAGTAATGGCGAAATTAGGAAGTTGGCAGATTATGCTGATTCTGGCCCACATTCATCATACACATGAGAAGACCCTGTGCGATCCCATGTATGCAAGACTGGCCCTAAATCAAGTCCCTGCACACTCTGCGACTTTTTCCTAATTAATCCGCACCTTTAGCATATCCTACACTCACAGTGTCAATCATTATTTAACTAGGAATTTCTGGCCTTATCTGACTTTCTTCATATATTACCAAAAGCTAAGTCAGCGCTTAGCAGAATACCCAAAATTTACCAATGGAGTGTTACTGTGCCTCAAAAAGTATGCGCAATACGACTATCTATAGCTATTAAATGAAATATACTTCATATTGCACATGCATGAAGATATTCTTTCTTGCATTCGCTTGGTAGCAAATTGAGTTTCATTCAATTTTATTTTTTTCGATTTTAATTTTAAAAATATTCCTGGTTTAAATAGAAGTTTCAATTCCCGAATTATTTCGAACCGGATCCGCCATTGCACTTGCATTCAGGGCATCCAAACTACATGCTGCATACCTTCGATGTCAGAAATACCATGCAGTTATATGCGTCCTGAGGAAGGAGCCAGATAGGACTCATACAATTTCTCAATGGATATAAATTATTTTCACTTAATGAGGAGCACCAGTGACGCGCTAATACCTTTACGTATGATTGGACACTTCATGGTCTGAAACGATCTCACACGTAGAAGCATTTTATGAAAATGAACAATACTTTCTCTTTAGAAATAAAACTAAACAAAAGCATAATTTTCTGCCAAACGAGTACAATAAAAAATAAGTATGCGTGTGTTTCTTATAGAAAATATTTGCATTTATAAGGATGGCGAAAATAAATAGAAAATTTCCATGCTGGTTTATTAGCCAGTTCTGCACAGTAGTGTTTTGCAGAGGACAGGAGCGAAGCTCCTTCAAGAGTCCTCATCTTTGCGCGACTGCTGCGTCCTGGGACTATTGTGTATGATATTTAATATAAGAATCATATTTATGTACTTTTTTCAATGTTCATAATTCCGTTTTACATTGCATGAGACGACACACGTACTATGTGCATATGAGAATCCGCTCTTGTCACGAACTAGCGGAAAGTATGTTATACATGCAAAATCGTACCATATGCATTCAGCTCAAGATAACGACATCCTGAAGGGCCTTTTCGCGGAAAGTAATTAAATATTCGTAAAGGGCAGTAAAATGCCAGAACGGTTTAAATAATGATTGCTTATAGGCGTTTTCATTTATGGGCGTCTTTTTATATACGATACTAGCAATTACGGTCGTTTAGGTTTAAAGTTCAAGTGACAGCAGAATTTTGATGGCACCTATTCGAAGCAACGTAAATATTTGAATTATGGTAAAAATCGCCTGATGAAGGTCTTATTTATTCATGGCCAAATAAAAATTAAAAGAATGCCGCCATAAGACGCACACGAAATGAAGTATAGACGATTTATTGACGAAGGCATTTACTAATGCCGGGAACACTCCGTGAGCGTTTAGCTTAACGGTACTGCGGAAAGCTCTCCGCCTAAACACCCAAAACGGAGAGGATTGCTATTCAGCTCATGTTTCAGAAGACAAACCAATCTGTATGCAAAGTATAAATGAAAAGATGCCATTTTATTAAGATTAATTAGCATGAACTGTCGCGCATGAAAGGAATACAAATAATTTCTTATTGTATCCATTGTCCATGATCAAGTCAACGATACTTTTGGTGACCTATTTAGACTGCCATTTCATGGGTATCTCTTACAATTGTCAAAACTGACCAGTTACTACCAAAAGTCTCCGTACTTTCGCTATCAAAACGTCAGTAAATATCTTTATGTGCAATACGTAAATTGTGCAATTGGCAACTTCCATAGTTCTTGCAGGTCTTCCCGTCAACGAATAACCTAAGCAGATGTTCGGGACCTTCTCTATATTAACTCAGCAGAGCCAGCCCTTTTTGCAAACAAATCATGCAATTTCAACCATTTTCACTCTCTGCATGTTACAGACGAATCTGTGGGCATTTCACACAGCACATCAAAATAAATGTGAAGTGTATAAAGCTATGAGTCAATAGCTAAGGGCCTCACATCAAATGTGGCAGTAATTGGAATGAGTGCCAGCGCAGGTGGGGCGCAGATGTTTCAGCCAATGACATGCACATATCATTATGTATTTTAGAATAGGCAGAGCAGCATTGCGCAACCCTGTCCATCCTCCATTGCAGCCAGCATGTGTTTTACTCACAAACATCCGGGAATACAGTTAACGTCGAAAGAATACCGATGACTATTGTGTTGGACTCTAGTCCTGCTGCTCTCTCTCATTTTGATTTGTCAAATAATAAGTAAAATCACGTTTACGGGAATACTTAGTCCATTTGTCGTACGAAAACGGTATATGATGACACCATCTGAGCCGCTAAGGTACAGCGACATTTACTCTAATCGGTACTGCATCCGTCAGAATTACAGCAAAATAAACTACGGTTATGCTTCGGTTATCCAACAGATGCGGTGGATCACGGGCAATAATCAGACGGCAAGTTTACTAACCGCTATTTTTTTATTACGTCTGTGCAATGACAGTTAATAATCTGACTTGCGATTACGTAACAATTGAGGGACATGGCATTTCTTTAAGGAATGCAAATATCTTTCCTAATGGAATGTGCAGCACCCTGTCCGACGCACATTACAAACCCGGTGGCATGGTCTATTAAAGGCATATTTAATAGGAGTCATTAAATCTACTTTGTTCCGTAGCCTGCATCATAGAGGCATTTGACGATCTTTCCCACCTTCAAGGCTAAGTGTATGTGTCCGACTTTGCGCTGCAATCAGGTTAGAGCGTTAAGACAAATATTCCTGTCGTTCTGAACAATCTGGTGCTCCGTAGAGGGAACAATTTACCATGAATCAAATGCGAAAATGCATCATACAGCGGAGACTTTATTGCATCGGGTGTATAACTGTCTGATGTGACGGTATATAAGTCACACGTTCCTTTACCTTTATTGTGTTAGTCTTGTTTACATGTGATAATGTTTTCAAAATAATTGAGTGTAGTCTAGTTTGTTTGCCATTCTCAGGAGGCAAAGAATCTCCAACTTTGAATCCATACATTTCACAACAGTCAGCACAAAAACGACCACCAAATATCTACTGCATGTGGACGCTGGGCCAGAATATGTCCAGGAATTAACGTATACCTTCATGTGTAGGTGATTTAGGCAAATTTAATGCATGCTGAGTTTCACTAGAAACTTGCACTAGGACAATGGACGGACTCTTAACAGGTAATGGTCTAGATGCTGTTGCTAGTTATGGATTTTCTTGGCGATTGCCGTCGGTGTTGATTCACGCTTTACTCAAGTCATTTTATTTGAATACAGCCCACAGAAAAGAATGGCCCACCCATCTTCTACGACAACAAATTTCTCTGGCACAATTTATCCTCCGAGGGTTGCAAATACTACTGCGAATTCTCCACAGATTTTTCGAAATATAGGGAGGCCAGCCTGGCAGTTTTCACGCAAAACCCTCCAGAGACTGCGCTGCCGAAGCCCGACAATCAAACGTGGGCTCTGGAATCTGGAGAATCGCCATTTCACATGCCGTGGATCTCGGTGCATTTCAGGCAACACGTAAGGTTCTGAAAATGACAATACCAATGCTACAGCGACTGAGTAGTAATCACTGATTGCACATGCGCTCTAGTAATGCAGAATTTTTGATCACGTGATCGCTGGCGTACGCAGGCTAAGCATAATATACAACTGTGCGTTTGAAGTCCTTTTTGCGAAAAGTTAACTAAAGCGTAAAATATTTTGTTTTGCTTTCATTCCAACCGAAGCAGATTGCCCCGCTTTTGGCTATAGCCCTGCAATCTACCGCAGGAATACGTGTCTGACAGCCAAACTTTCCAAGCTGGCAGTTTTAGTCATGGATTTATGTTTTGTGTTGTTTTCATGCATAAACGTTGGTATGACAACGAGCGCTTGAAAAAGGGCGTATGATGACTCCCTTCCTGTACGACTGCAATGTGAAAATCATGCACAGTAGACACGAGATTGCATAGAATGTTGACCGAAGTTGACAGTATGTATTAGATTTGCCTAGGTAAAAAATACAGATATTACTCGGGCAACTGTCCATATGCGTGCAGGTCACACGCGGTTTCTGTTTCCGAAGACGTTTGAGCAAAGCATATTACAAAAGACAATTTTGAGAGCATACGTAAGATTTCGATACACCCTTAGTAGGCTTACACATCTATATTGCAATCGAAATGATGTAAAGGAAAATGCGGGCAAGCAGAAGTTATTCTGCCGCTGGGGTTTGGGGGCAGCGTCTCTATGGGTAAGGTGAAAAGCAAACTTACCGTCAGTGTCAGGGGGAAGAAGGGGATGGCGGGCGCTGTGACGGGTAATTATACGCAGGTGGCTGGTATGGTGGCTATGACCAGTGGCAACTGTGGGGCCTGTACGAAGTTCTTTCTTGCGCATAGCCTGATTGCAGCCGACTCTGTTGTCACCAACAGACAATATCCAAGTGATTTTGGATAGCTCGACGGGAGCTTGTAAATCACTCGGAATGCCTGTCCGGCATGTGCACAATGATTTGTGTTTATCATGGGGACGAGGACAGAGATTTTGGCGTTCTTTATGCAGCCGTTTCCTCACCATGCTGGAAGGCATGTTCTTATACTTTTGGGCAAACTCTGACTCGTATGACCAACATATTATGCCCCACGGGAGCAAGTGAAGGAGTAAACGCACATAGAAGTGGTCTGGGCTGGAAATTTGTCCTTACTCTCTCCGTGTAGGCTGGGACTATTGGGGAAGTGTACACGTTCGTCAGCTACTGGAAATGTGCGTCCTATGTTGTGTCGGCGTCTACATTCTTTAAAACTAATCGGCGTTTTTTATTCATTTTTAGTTCAAAGTATTTCTGACTACTAAATCTGATTCCCACGTCCCCTGGGTTTATGCGGTCTTTGTGGCAAATGTTGAACCGAATAAGACTATTACACCAGAACAGCAAAATCAAATGCTGACTGAGAAGAGCCTTCGCTGGCTGCCGGCGAATCATAGGCAGCGCAGAAAGAAGGTCGTTGCCTTAGTTTCGAACACAAACCCTAGAAACAGAAGGATGGAATATATTGAAGAACTTGCCAAATACATCGACGTGAGTGCAAGTCATTTTTTTGTTGAACATGTGGCCTAGTGCAGGAGTCTTTTCAATGTTATAATTTTTAGTGGTTGGTGAAGACTTCTATTGGGTTTCAAGGAAGGGTTGCATTTTGGGAAAGTCCATGGAAAACGTTAGCACGATAACTATATTTGCCGGATTTGTCAGGCCACACGAAATACGATGGATGGAAATACGAAGAATGCAGCCGTCTTATAATGATAGTTAGAGGTGGACGAACGGTAACCATAAGTTTGGCAGTCCCTCGTCTTATTCGAATTGTGAAGTACAAACTTTGTTAGTTAAACAACACGTTCTAGAGAACACTGTCCGGGAGACTGAATATAGAAAAAAGAACGCTAAACTCAATAACCTTACAGGTTACGCCGCTAAGGTGAATATTAAAATTAAAATAATGATAGCACAAGATAAATTTGCGTTTATCAGACATTTGAAAAAAAGGAATCGCTGTTGGGAATTTATAAAGAATTCCGACATCAGGAAATGAAATTCAACCGCAAATTTTCACCCATTGATGTGGACTAGAAGCACTTGACAATCCAACATCAGACGCATGCACAGTAATGCTGACGGTTTAGTAACGTACGCTATTGAAATGGAAATCGCTTCTTTGAAGACATTTGGATAAATTTTAGGTTCGTTTAGTGTGAGACGGTTGAGTTTTCCCTTCAGCACAATTTACCTACTAAATAGTCAGAGTTGGCATTTCATAAAAAGCAACAGTAAAAGTGGTCATCGTAAACTGTTGTTTTTATTAAGGTGGATGTCTACGGACGCGGACGACGTTATTGCTCGCCGAAAGGTGACACATGCATCCGACAACTTTCGCTACAGTATAAATTTTATCTGGCATTCGAAAACTCCGATTGCATGGATTACATCACAGAGAAACTGTTTATCAACGCTCTAATGTAAGTTAACGGGGTTCTGTACGCAACCGTTCAATAAGTCTGCATTATATTCGTTCGCACCTTGTAGTGAAAACGTCGTATGTACATCATGCAGCAGATTTCCTGACGAAAGCACGCCTTTTCAGCAACCACAAGGTTTGCTAGCATAAATCGGACGAATCCTTCAAATTGAAGTCGACGTCAACAGATGTATGCATTCGATTATTCTTTATCGGACCTGTAGTAAACTCTAAGGTAGGGTGGAGCACCAGCAGCTACGCAGCCAATAAAATTAAGTATGCAGGAGTGATCTGAGGTCGTTCAGTGGTCAGGGGTTAGAGTCTACTTCTGTCAGTGACTTAGGTAGGAAAGCGGGGGAGGGGATGGCAATTAGCTATGTCGCTCTCTCTCTCGCCGCTCCAACGCGACGTTGCAGGAAGTGTGAACACCTAAGGTGGCTTCGTCTCCGTCAAGTGGAGTCCTAGTTCTTTACAAGGGTTTTAGTTGGTTTGGGCTGTCAACTAAAATGGTCACTGCCTCTGGCGTCGTGCGTATCCGCTGACATAGGAACTGAGTGTCTCGCCGACACTTTATAGATAACTCGGAATGCTTAGTTGACGTCTAACATAGTGGCTGCTGCCAACCGAGTACGTCATAATTGAGCTAGAGATGAACTTTTCGCGTCTCGTTTTAACCAGACTTTATGGCGTTCTGGCATCCGCTTGGATAGTAGCTTGATTGTTCGATCAATATAATCTACTCCTTGGGATCAAGTGAAGGTGTATGTGCATATTGATGAGATCTGAGGAAGCAGTCTATTCGAGCTTTCAAGGAGAAGAGAGGAATCGCTTAAGAAAACCAGTCGTACCTCACTGGCTGGGTACGTGCGTGTGGTAGCAGTGTTTAATTGACGATGTAAAAGTTTACTCGAGAAATCCCACTAACATTCCCCTCGCAGGATTTCGCAATCGGATTAGAGCTCGGATACCTAAAGGCATTGCTGTTTCGCTAAATGTCAGATGTCTTAACCGGGTTCGATGGTCGTTTTTACAGCCAAACTGACAGCGCAGCATTGGGATCACCACCTGTATTCCTCCTAGCAGATATCCTTGTTTAAAACCAGCCCTGTATAGTCACAGAGGGCAGTTATTACTCTGACCGATTTGCTTGTGAAGAAATACAATGAATAACATATAAGATTGTTATTTTCTAAACCTGCGCATGGAATGGCCCATATAGTTGATAAGGTTTGCTTAATGTGACCATAGGTTTGATGCCCCTGAAATTGAGGCTGAGATATATTTTACTGAACACAAGACACGCTGTCCAATATGGAGTTTCAGTTCGCGTACCAACACCGTTCTCAGTCATTGTGCTAATATTGGTTATAATGTTAGTAGGCCCCTAGGCAAATACGCCCCAAAAGCTCTCATTTAGTATTCGTATTATTGCGCTAACTATTCCTTCAAGCAGTCTTAACCGTGATTAGATCGTAAATTGTCCCCAATCAATTTCATTGTTTCTGTAATTTGTCACTGAATGGCTCACTCAGTTGTTATTTTCAGGCGTGTCCTAATGTTGGCAAATGTTATTTTCATTTTTGCAAAGGTACAACATGCTTCCAGTGGTGATGGGTGCGCCGAGATCGAGCTACTGTGCCATGGCGCCACCAAACTCCTTTATACACGTAGAAGACTTTCCCTCTCCTGCCGACTTGGCTGACTATCTTTTTTGGCTCGACCGAAACGACACTGCCTATGCATCTTCCTTTGCTTGGCAAGGCTACGGGAAGATTGTGGTAAGCGCATTAGGCGGCATTGTGTTGAACGTTCGAAGGTAGTTGTGATTGCTGCGCGTGACCCAAAACTATAACTGCGTGCAATTAGGCAGTTCTCGTCTTAGATGAGTGACAAACATATTCACCACCATACTTTAGTCCATCGATCATGAATTTGATTGGGTACATATTGTAAACGACTGAACAGATCTTTAAGCAAGTTGTGCCACTGCTCAATTTAAAAGCCTGCTTTTGGAAAATGTCATGAATGCATAGGACAGTACACAGTGGTATTTCAAGTAAGGTTTGTTAAACAAGACATAGCACGGAGAACGTACGAATGCATGTGTTGTATAAGGAGGATTATACTGTGGATATGCAGAAAATATTGACCCAAAATATAAGTCGCTTTTTCTGTTGGCACGATATTACTTAAGTCAGGCTGTCGAATTAATCTCAATCGGACATGGTAATAACATATTTTGATCACGATAGTAGATCTGCTTTTAAACAAGCATTAATGCTACCGCATGCGTAAACTATATTGCCTAGAAAGGAAGTCAATCTTAGCATGAATTTTCCCATCGATTTGTAATATTTTTGCATATTTACAAGCATTTTATGGGAAACATGAACAAAAACATTATTTCCTCCCTTGTGTAAATTTGCTACTGGAACGAACGAATGTCGTTAAATTTTTATAAGGATTTGCATCTCCGTTGCTAAATCCGTCCTGCAGCTACACCTGGTCTCAGGATTTCGAACAACTAGCTGTAGAATCATGCACTTCAGTTATGTTTTTGTGAAAACCAAGATGTGTTCTATGTCCGACCACGCATTTTCCTAGGCTCCAGCACTAAGTTTGTAATGAGAAAAAATTCCACGGTGACTATAATAATCTAGAACTAGAGTGCAAAGAGTGAAGTAGAATGGAGGAATGTCCGCATTATTGGAATTGGACGTTGTAAGTGTCTCCGAACATATGTTGTATGGTATGAAAAGTAACACAAAATATTTAAGTTTGTTGACTTACACAGGTTGAGCCAACCCACGAGCACAGAACAGATTCGGACGGCGGTCATATTTTAATACAATGTGTGGTACCCGGGATCTTCCTACGACCATTCCCTGTAGCTAAACACTGTAGCTTTTGATTTACAAGACTAACTAAACCAGATCGCAATATTTAATACTCATCACATGGCAAATATCATAGACAGACCTATTAGACAACGGCAAGACTGATTCAACGCATATTGCTGTGACCTCTCAGCTCCGACAACAGAGCCGTCACCAGAGGTCCCTCGAAATATCCGCCTTCGGACCCACACAGTATGGGCCGGGAGGTTTGGACAAAGACCTACAAAGCTCAATTCCTCTGTCTTTGCCAGTACCTTGTCTTGTCGGAGGCTTGCTGGTTATGTTAACTGCTAGAGGTGACCATAAACTTGTGATCCCGACCGGCCCTAACAGATTCCGCACATTGTGTGATCTGTTGTTGAGCGGGTTCATGCGTGCATGGTTATTCTGGTAAATCTGCTTGTTTTGTACACGCGGAAAATACTTCATATTCATCACTTTCTGAAACAATGACGCACTATTTTGTTTGTGTTTTAGACAGAAACAAGGACAGACTGTCGGCTGTGTGGTTTTGTGCACCATCACCTCAGTGCGCTCTCTGCAGTTGCCCCTAACAACTTCGATTACTTCACTAATGTGTCCAGCCAGTGCAAAGTATACTGAGACATCGAAAAGTGATACAAGAGGAAGATAGGCAGTGCATCAATGACTAAAATTTTTTGTGGTCCTTTGTGTGGGTTTGCGTATTCCGATATTCGCTTTTATCATAATTCAAAGTAAACGATAATTGATGTGTGAATTCATATTTTTGGGAAGGACTCTAGCAGACCTCCGTCAATTCCTAAACCGTCAGAAGGCCTTGTCCCTGTTTACCGATTCCTTACATCCTGAAATGACATTCCAACCGTCGGAGATGTCAGGAAACGGCAAAACTGCCCGGAAATGTTGGTGATGTTGATTCGTCATAAGGACCACTTCCAAAATGTCAGTGATACTAACCTGCGTTAGCATGCTACTTGACCAAAATGTTCAAAGATCCCGATAAAATATTTTAAATGGAACGACAACTGCGCGGTCCAGAAATACTTTACGCGATAGCTTATGCCGGATGGATGAACTGGGTTTCATAAAAAACGTTCCCTCGTGAAACCTGTGTATTATGTGTGGAATGCCTCTTTTCTGCAATGGGAGGCATAATGCAACTTATGGTGGTTACAACATATATATTTAGATTTAACACAAAAACGATGACTGTTTACTGAATATCAGCGGGAAATGTGAAAACACAAATTGACAAAAAATGTAATGGACGTTAAAGTTTGATGGTAATACGGAGTTTGTCGACCCCAAGGCAGGTTAAATCCACGTAGGTATTTATGAAAAACCGAGAGCTGGTGTTATTAAATCCCCAAATTTCAATTCCTTTGTGAAGCACACGATTACATAATATACCACTGACTGCGAGATCATCTTCCTACATGCAGCATTGATTTAATAAACTGGGTTGGTGGTGGTGGGGTTGTACAACGGTTCTACCGCTGAAAAAGTGGATGCCCACCGTGTGCTTCATATCAAAGTGAAGCTCACCTGGTGACCGGGGCGGAAATTAGTTTTCAGCAATAGCAGACTTACAGAGCATATATTCCATCTACTCCTCCATCACACCCGGACATAGACCGTTGGACAAAGACCAACGGAGAAGAATCCCTCTGTCTTTGCCAGTACTTTGTGTTGTTAAAGGTTGGCTGATTTTGTTGCTTGTTAGAAGTGAACACCAGCTCGTGATGCCGACCGGTTTAAACAGATTTCCCATATTGTGTGATCTCATGTTGACGGGGTTTGTGCGTGCATGTTTATTCAGGCAACTCTGCCTGTTTTTCTCTCACAGGAAATGATTGATACTCACCTCTCCCTGAAACCATGACACATTAGATTATTTGTGTTTTAGAAAAAAACAAGGACAGACTGTCGACAGTGTGGTTTTGTGTACCAACAACTCAGTGGGTCCTAAGAACTTCGACTACTTGACTAATTTGTAGAGACAGTACATAGTATACTGAGACATAGTAAAGAGATACAAGAGGAAGACAGGCACTGCGGTAGTGACCCGTTTTTTTTCTTATGGTCTTATGCGTGGGCTTCCGTATTGCGCCATTGGTAATTTTCATTATGCGAAGTAAACGGTAGCAAATGTCTGAATCCATATTTTTGAGCGTCTTATTATTAGAAGGGTTGTTGAGACTTCCGACATTTCCAAAATTGCTAGAAGCCTTCGTCCCTCTAAACCGATTCCCCACATCCTAACCTGACGGAGATATTAGGTAACGTCAAGAAGACTGTCAGGGCATGTTGCAGATGTTGATTTGTTTATAACGATTACCGCTGATCAAACTACGCTGACTTGCTACCTATCCGAGAAACGTGTGTGTTGGCACCCAGTTCGAAAAAAGCGATGCCGTATTTTAAAAGGAGCAACAAATGCACGGTCTGGATGCATTTGTCGCGATAGCTTATCCTGGATTGATGAACTGGGTTTCATGAAAAGCGCTTCCTCAGGGGACCTATAAATTCTGGTTGGAATGCCTCTTTTTTGCAATGGAAGGCATAATGTAACTAATCGTGTTCAGACCATATTTTCTAGGCTTCAACACAAAACAATGTCCATTGTCAAAGCGTTTTGGACATAAATCCATCAGAATTTCAAATAAACGCCAAGAGGAGTTGGCCTCAGGCTGGACAATTTTTTTCTCCTTTCGTTTCCTTGGCCCTCTGACCGTCGTCTGTGAATGTTGGTGGCCCCTTGTGTTGCGTGTCGTCACCTCAATTGGGGTCGGTTGCGTTTGTCGACGGATCTGGTAGAAATAACGAATTATCGTCCACAGCTGTATTATCTAAGGAGAGGACAATATGCATATTTAAATGGCGCATTAGTCTGCGCGAGCAGTGTTCATACAGGCTTACCATTGCATACGCTTTCAGTAGCTTGTCGTGAGGCAGAAACCTCCTTTGTCTGACAGACACCCCGTCTGTGGTCGATTTAATGTCGCCCGCTGATATCACTATACGATGCAATCTCTCCTTGGACTGGTTCTCTTCTATGAGGCAAGCTACTATACTTAGCATACTTACTACCCCGATTTACAAAAAATTGCATGCATCTCTTTAATTACGTAAAGTGTTGCCTTTTAACGTGGTGTAAATGGGTTAACAAATCATCACCAACGTTTAGACGACCTTGAAATCCGTGTCGCAGATTGGTCTCCATCCACATTGTACGCGAGGTGTGAAAGGGGACAAGTGTGCTTCCAGCTACCACTGGCGAAGCGACGGGCGTGCTCTACTCGAACCTCGCCAAGTAATTCGCGCCACATGCTCGCAACCTCCTTAGGCCCATATGATTGACACCCATACCTGTGTTTTTTTGATGGTGAAAGACCCACGATCCAGATCGACGTAGAAGCAGGAAAGTTTTGGCTGAAGAATTGACACTATCGCATTCTGCTTAACTGTCACCGTGTGTTGATTATCGGGCATTGATACTACATACCCAGAAATTGCGAAAGTATTTGGGTATGTTGACTGTTATGCGGATTGTGATGAAGCTGAAATTCGGACATGTAGATGGAGAGAGAAGGAATGTATTTAGAAAAATCAGTATGACCATATATTTAGGTATTTTAATTGCAATTTTAGAATTGTTATCTGCTAACATTTGGATTTCGTGGTGAATGATATTATAAAAGTACACAAGCAGTAATCTTGCTGTACTAGAATTTGTGAATACTATATAGTGCAGTGGCCAGATCGGCACCCTGGCCCCATTGTGACCCGATCGGTGGGCGTCCCTCTACCATTGTATAGTCCCGACAGGACAACGGGCCCGTGTCTCCGTGGTTAGAGTTGTTAGACTTCTAACTAACAGGTGGCGAGATCGAAAGCAACAGTCGTTCCAAAAATAGATTACTTCAGAATGCAGTTCCACTGAACTCCTCTGTTGACAAATGGATATTCAACTCACGAATAATTTAAAAACAAAACGACCTAGTTTCGGAAGGAAGTCTGTAAAAAACAAAGCATATTTTCGTAATTGTGTTGCAGAGCGCAGCGGCATTTTCAATCATGTCCATTAATTTAAAAGGATGTTATTTGAGTTCCGCGATAATTGCAAAAACAACAAGTATAATTTTCTGTTTACCTACAAGTAGTAATCCATGTCAACGAAAAATATCCAGCAAATTATAAAAAGCGTTCATGTGCATTAACAAAAAGCAAAACTAGAAACCGGTCGTGTTCAGTTGAGTGAAGAAACGACGTGAATATTACGAACAGTGATGCCTTGCTAATTGACTAAATAATTGTCCTATAAGATGCGGAAATGCCAAAAAGACGTAAATATTTGCGGCAAATTAGCAAACGCAATTTTTGAAATTATATTTAACCTAATAGACTATCGAACGCCGAGACGGGACCACATTGCCAAAGCTCTCATGTTGATAAGAGTCTGCAGTGCTTGCTACACTGACGGATATCCTGATCAGGGCTGACTGGAGCTCGGCCCACGCATATACAGTGCGTGACCTAACTCATGAAATGTTGGCTAAAATTCTGAAATGCGTTTTCGATTAGGAAGAATTTCTTGGTCACGGTTGTGATACTTATTAACTTAAGGCACACACTTATAAAATTTTAAACTTTGCAGGATGTCGGCTTTAAAATGCCCCTATTGTTAATCTCCTGTAGAAAGCGTGCTTGGTACAAAATGACTACTTAAGTAGCATGCATTTTTCCCATTGATTTTCGATGGTCTTGGAAATTCAAATATATTTTATAGAAAACACAAACAAAAACGTGCTTTCTTTTAGTCAATCAATAGAAAATCACGTCATCTTTATATTTTATACTTAAGGAAGGAGTATAATTAAGTTTTAAGTCCGCGGTATGTCCATTCACATAGCATCGTACCTGGCCGTTTACCACTGCTCCTCATGAAATGTACAACCTGGTCCGCATCCATTGCAAAATTTTATGGACCCTGTATGATATCTCTTTAATGACATAACAATATAGGATTTTCTTTACGCGGAACGAACACACCTTGTAGATTGTAATCACTAAGCGCTAATGCAACGAATGTTCAGGCTCCAAATTTTTGGGCAATTAGAACACTTTTTTAAAACCTAATTATACACCTTCCGCAAGTATAAAATATAAAGAAGACGTGATTTTCTGTCGATTGACTAATAGAAAGCACATTTTAATTGTGGTTTCTCTAAAATACATTTGAATTTCCAAGACCATCGAATATCAATGGGAAAAATGCATGCTACTTAAGTAGTCATTTTAACCGAGCACGTGTTCTACACGAGATTGAAAAGAAGTGCATTTTAAAGCCGGCATCCTGCCAAGTCTAAAATGTTATAAGAGTATGCCTTAAGCTAATCAATATCACAACCGTGACCAAGTAATCCGTCCTAATCGAAAACGCATTTTAGAATGTCGGCCAAAATTTCATGAGATATGCCACGCACTGTAGCTCATAGCAGATCTTCGACGGAGGTCTTGTTAATACGACGCTGAATTTATTTCTCACTCGGGGCCTCACGTTTCCAAATAAAGCAAATGAAGGCCAACAGGTCAGCCGCCATATTATTGCCTTTTCGAATTCACAGGACAGCATTGATGAAGTGTCGTGCCTACCACCCCCATGTAAAAGTGATCACATCGTTCTACTGTGGGATTACTCGTTTCTTTTCATGTCCGAGAGGAGCAATATGACGCGGGGATTACGACCAAATGGTGGCTTGCATTACACGCATTGAGTGGGCACCCGTATTTGTTGGAGGCATACACGAGGACTGGCAACCTTTCTGGGGAGCGTTTCTCAGGCTCGCCAAAAACCACGGTCATCTCTTACGAAAGAGGTTAACAGGTGGACCTGGATGGCTTAGGTAAGCCTTAAAAAATATGGTGAACAAAAAGGGAAGTCTGTGGAAAACATCGCTTACTGACAGAAGCACCGCATTCATAAGCGCATAAAAAATTCAAAGAAATCCATTCCAGGGCATTTGTCACATAGCATGGAGAGAATTCAAACTGGATCTCGAACCTTTTACTCTGCCGATTTAAAAATTCCATGCTAATGACCAGCAGACAGCGGAGGTTGTCGTTAAGACTGGTGTTCCCCAAGGCTCCGTTCTTGGCCCAACTCTTTTTATTATATACGTCAACGACTGTACGAAAGAACTTGAATCGGATGTCGCAATGTTTACTGATGATATAAGGATGTGGAGTACAATACTGTTATGACCCGGCCTGGTACTTAAAAGCACGTGGGAGCGTATACGTACCCGAATCTTGTCCCCAAATTCGAACGCGGCAGAGAAGGAGAAGTCGACCGGCCACGAAAATGTGTATTAGTAAATTGTAAGTCAAGATTGACTGGAAGTAACGCACATTTATAACGCCCTACTCTCATTCGCCAGCATTCGGCCCAATGCCCTTCGAGAGGAAAATTCCAGACGAACTGATCGATAATTCGAATACGCAGATCAATCGGGCCCGAGGGAGAAGTCAATGGAGAGGCGCCACAATTAAGATGACAGCGCTGCAGAGAAAACGCACGTGGCCTCCGGTGATTGGCTGGCTCTTGTTTTTGGGAGTGTTGGCACTACCCACCACCTCCCTCCAAGTAGGTCAGTACCGCACTTGGCTTGGATTGACCTGCATCGGCCGTGTGGATCGGCGCACTCGGTTGGTCCGGCGTCTTCGTCGTTGTTTATTGTCTGGAGACACGGGGGCAGTGACTGATACCGACGGCGATGACTCCGTTAGGGACGTAGCAGTGGTTTAGGCTACCGACCGATCTGCCGAAATGGCGAAGGTATCCAGTAGGGTGTTAAGAGGGAGTGACGGCACCGACTCGAGCCGCTTGCACTACTGCAATGCCGAAATTAGACCTTGTTTTGTTGGAGAACCCAGATGTAATCATCAACGTCGACATCAAACAACATACTGCCTCTGTGCGCTACTACGGTTGCCTCAATCCAGTATGGAAACCTAGCTGGATACTCACGAACAAAGACAAGTGTCCCACAGAAAGCTTGCTGTGAGAGACCAAAGAAGTCTGCGCGGGATGCACATTGGTAGGAAGGAGGGCATGAAACGTTGTACGCAGATTACGATCCATCAAAGCTCCCTTAAAAGTGTTGGCAAAACGCTTCTCCTGGCCGTTAGACTGAGGATGGTAGGGCGTTGAGCGAGGATGCTGGATGTTGTGCTGGCGGCAGAAATCCTCAAACGTCGGCGCAGTAAACTGAGAGCCTTTATGTGAAACCAGGACTTGCGATAAGCCATTTTTACTAAAGGTGCGTCGTAGGAAGGCGATAGTGGCATATGCGGTCGCTGGATTCAATCGCTGGAACAATCTCGGGCCACTTCGAGTAGGCGTCAATCAAGATTAGGTAGGAGATTCCATTAAGTGGGTCAGCGAAGTGGATATGCACGCGTGACTAAGGCCTCTCCGGTGCTTGCCAGAATACTGCCGTTTGAGGAGGCGGCATCTTGACAGCTTCCTGACATCAAGAACAACGTCGAACCAGGTTGTCCATGTCGCCCTCGATATCCGACAAGTAATCGAAACTGTGAGCAATAGACTTCATTCGACTGGTAGCAGGATGGGTCGCATCGAAGTGGCGTATTACAGTGGGTCAGAGGGAAGATGGGATCACCATACGGTCCGCAAACATGAGGCAGGAGTAAAACACAGATATCAATGCTCGGCGGATCAAGGGTTGCCGAAGATCTTTAGCGAGAGCAGTGGTTGGCCAGCAGGTCTGCACGTAGGTGATGGCCTGACGGAGGTCAGGATCCGGTTCAGTAGCATGTCAGATGCCCGCGGTAGTGACTGGGATACCCTGTATGTCATCTGAGAGGAGACGGCGCACATCGTCCTCAATCGAAATAGCGGCAATCACAATGTCATCCTCAGGTTCCTGCTAATTGCAGATGAGGCGAGAACAGGCGTCAGCCTGACCAGAGTCGGTAGTACGGCAATAGAGAATGTCGAAAACGTAACTAAGAAAGTCGCTGAGGTCGGCCATGCTAAGAGACCGGAATGTCGTTCTTCGGACCGAAGATTGACGGCGATGGTTTGTGATCCGCCAGCAACACGAATTGTGGAACTTCTTGGCGGCAAACACGCGGACTAGAATATCTTTGTCTACTTGCCCGTAGATCTTCTCCGCCGGGGTTAGCGTGCGATATACATGCATGATCACCCTTTCAGACCTGTCAGGAATAGTATGTATGATGACGAAAACAACTCCAGGTTTGGAGGCATCTGCAGCAACAACGATCGGCAGCGTCGGGTCGTAGTGCTTGAGCGGTAGATCTGACCTCAACATCGCCTTTATCTGGGTGCAGACCCTTACGCATTCTGAGGAGCGGCACCAGTGAGCATCATTCTGCCGGGTCCGTACGTCATTCAGCGATTGTAGAACGCTCTAAAGTAGCTAATCAGCCCACGAAACGAATCAAGTTACGATATGTTCTTCGGCGCAGGCATCGTTTCATGGCCCAAAGGTTTACAGGATCAGGATGACAATCGGTGACGACAAAAAACTGCATATAATGAACATGTAGAGACAATCTGCCCTGTCCATATTCGAAAACCTTGCGACGCAGGCCTTTTTAAATACTCCAGCAGTGTCATTTATTCTATAATTTCATGGTGTATTGTATTTGGAGCAGGGCAGCGCAATATTGCGATACTTCGCAATGAAACATTATTTTACTTTCCGAATATCTTGTATACAATTCGTTCCCTGACACAAAATCCCAGCAGGGACGCGATATACGACCCAGTATTGCACATTACACATTGCTGCCTACTGAATTACAAACAGTAGCGTTGCTTTAACCGCTACTGCAGAGATGCCATTCGTTCGATCATTGCAGACCTAAACGAAATCTTTTAAGAAGGCGAGAGCTACTGGGTTTTCTTCCCCCGACGCCGTTAGAATCGGTAGTCCTTACTATGCGTTGTCATCCATACCAGCTGTTGCGTCTCCTCTCCCCTGGTGTTCGATTTACTTTTGGACGAATTGCCATCAGTATCGCCGTAGGCACAACAGAGCTGCCTTTATTGGCTACGAAAACGATAACATCTTTTCAGTCCCTGCTGCCACATAGGGAAATCTTACGTAAACGTCATGTCCTATAGATGTCCTTCTTCCTTTCTTATGTTTCGTTTACCTTTCGATAGGATGTCATCCATATCAGCAGTTTTATTCCCTCCATTCTGTCAATGCGTTGCCATCACCACATACGACAGGTTAAACAGTGTTGCCTTTAAAGGGTAAGACATCGATGACATCCGTTAGGTAACCGCATCCCCACACGAAAATCTTTCCGAAACTGCAAGTACTAGAGATTTTCTGACCCAAAACCTTGTTAGGCTCCGTTCAATTTTCGATCATTAGCCATTCATAACTTTCACTGACTTTAATTTACTAGCTCAATAGCATTGCCCTTCGTTCAGTCACCGCAAACCTCCTAAACGGAAATCTTTCGTGAAGGAATAACTGGGGGTTTTCTTCCCCAAATTCGGTGTAATTTTCGATAAACTGCTATCCGTAGCAGGGGTTTTCTTCCCATAGGCATCTGGGCTCCGGTTAAGCTTAGAAAAAGTTGACATCAGTACTGGCCACATGTTAAACAGAGTTTTTTCAGCGGCTTCGACAATGATACTATCCGGTGAGCCACTGCATCCCCACGAGGAAGTCTTTCGTAATGGTCTAGCTGTAGGGATTTTCTTTGTGTCCATTGGTAGGTTCAGTTAATCTGTCGATAGGTTACAATCCATACTAAGGATTTTATTCACTCAATCGTCTGGCGTTAGGATACACTTTCGATTACTTGCCATCTGACCTGACCTGTGTTTTCGTAACGTAGCTTTACCGTTAGCCGATGGGATTATCAGCGTTGCTGACACACTAATCTGCTATTTGCGATTTCTGGTATCGGGTTCGGCTTCATTAAACACGTCGCTCTCGGCGACCACCTTTTCCCTGACACACCCATCGCGGCCGCTTTCATTGCGTGCACGGACAAGGAATATGTACATACTTTAAATAACGCCATCCATTTGTTTAAGTACCTGTTGAAAATACTTCGGAATCGGCTGTTCGGCTTAACCGAAAACGCCTGCGCAAGATATCGAATACAGGTATTACAGGCCACGTCCAGATCAATTATGTCGAGACGGATCCATGTTCTGAATTGGGCTTTATCTAGACGAGTCCAATGAGACTTTCCGGAGACCGACCCGCCTTCAGGCAGTTTCATCTTCAGCCAGGATAGCGTTCATTTGGTGGCCTGTTTCACAATCCACAAAATTCCCGCAGTTGCTAACAGTGTAGTGCTTGTGCCCTTCTGTAATTATGGCACTGTATGCCTTTCATTCGACCATAATGACCCATAATGACCATTTTCTGTTACTGACCTGCACAAAAGCTGCTTTTCGCTGCAAGGTATCGCAGATTCCAAGTATCCAGTATGGCCTTCGCGTTCCTCTGAAATTATATTTCATTCTGCTGTCCATCGTTCCTTCAATCTTCATTTCCATTCCCCTCCCTCCAAGTTGCCTGCTTTCCTTCATCATGGCGGCTGTGAATACGTCGCGGCTGCGCGATACCAGTTGAGCGTTGTGTTATGCCCAACCTCTACCTCTGGTTCACGCTGTTTTAGTCTTGCTCCTCTCGCAAATACCGGCATTATCCTAGCAATCGTGAGGCGGCTGTCTTCATGGTGAACTCGATTCCAATCGTCTTTCTTCTGTGATATCTGATGCAGTAACAAACCAAAATAGTCGACGCACATATTTAGCGCATGCAGCCTCATGGGTTTGCGCTTTGGATTGTCGGTAGGATCGTGCTTTCCTGACAGATCCAAAAACACGCTGGGCATTTCAATTGCCCTTTCAATGCTGCCCACTCTTGAGGGCTCGTCGAATTGCAAACGCCTCTTTTCAGCATTTGGAGGCCTCTTCATCGCATTTTACAATATGAACGCACAACTGCCTTACGCTAACTCCACACACTTGCATGGTCATTTTAACAAAACTGTAGCAAAACATATCTTATTGGTAATCCCTTGACTTATTTTAAACCTAAAAACATACTGCGTTTCAAGGATGGAAGTTGAAACTACGTTGTAGGAACCGGACGGAAATATCAGGCCCGCCAACAAGAGTACTAACCCGTAACTCGGAGACTTGACTCGAACCCAGAGTTTCCAACCCACATCGCAGAAACTGGCCATAGTTTTCACTTCAAATGAACAACCGTGCTATGCCAGGGGACCACAAGACACATCAGCTGCTCAATTGCACTGATCCGGCGAGCCCTCCTTATCTCGCAATTTTATGCATTCCGCGCACTGACGAAGATTACGAATATGAATCAACAGACTCTCCACTATCTTCATCTAGTTTATTTTTTAACTGTTACATCCCATTTTATAAGTTAACAATTGTTTCTTACGGTACTCCGCGTATTTTGGCGTCAGTGCTCGTCCATCCGTCGTGTTTTCTCGTCGGCGCATGGCTCTGTCGCTTTTGTATGATTAAAGTAACTTGGCACTAAGCACCTTTCCAGTATCAGAATCGTTGCAGCAGTAAGCTTATTGCGCCCAAATAATGGCAGGACTGATATCCCCACAGAATTTAAGGACGTTTTTTGAATTCTGCTGAATAGCCCGCCGGAAAACTACTTTATTCGATTAATTTTCCTTTAAATGGGCTACGTTACATGCTCTGGCGTCTAGTTTTGGAACAGACGTACGCATGGTAACCCATTGTTTGCTCAATAAACCATTGGTTTCTCAAGGCACAGACGTACTAGCAAAAGCATGCCACAGATTAAACTAGCTCTTATCTACGCCAAAACCATATGGTCACTAAATAGGCGATAAATGGCAACGAAGAAGCAATTGTTTTGGAATTATTATTGATATCCAGCCTGTATTTAAGGAACAATCGCTTTGCTGTACCTGTTATTTCATGCCTACCAGATACACTTATCTCATCATAATTATGGCCAAACGTAAGCATTTCGATTTCTTCTTATATGTATGACCCTGAATTAAATTGTCAGATAACTTTAGAATCTACTAAAGGCTTACTTCATACGTGTATTCGTTATTCTTTTTCCTCTTCGATGAAAAAAATGTTGAGAAGATGATCAGTATTCTAGAGAGTTGGTGACCCTTACTTTCGACATTTCTGCTTATTTTTTTCTATCTTAAACTTCCCAGCACTGGATTTTGAATGAAAATGATCCGTCAAACTTCACCTTCCCGAAGGATGCAGTCAAATATTCCGAAACCCTGTAAAGCTTCAATCACATCTGAAGGCCTGCCCTTTCCAGACATTTCACTACTACACGGTGATATTTATTTCGTACGCCGTAATGAGATTTTAGGGGAAGTCGGTAGCCAAATTCTACTATTTTGGTCTCTCAAATGTCCCATTTTGGTAACTTTGTTCTTATCGTTGCAGTCCTGCTTTTGTATCTGTCAAAGAGGATTGTGCATTAACGAGTCTTATCTTTTTTGTTGCTGGGTAAATATGTAACTATCCGTTTATATGAACACACTGGATTCATTAGGTCTATCGTATGCCATGACTTAAAAATTAACAATCAGATTGCTACGGTGGAAGTTATTGTTGACCTGTAAGCTAAAGATTACGCATTAAGGGTTCATCCGCTCATGTGCTCAGAGGTTACACAAAGACACTCAGTACTAATGTGCAGCATATCCAACTTCCTGCCCCGAAAACCTAAACCATGGTCACCAGTCCTTTCGGATACATGATGATACGCGTTTTTGCATTGGCTCTTATCAGGCCCACTAAACAATAGCCAAAAAATATATAGAAAAGTCCTGTGGGCATATAAATCATGTTGAAACGAACAAAACCGCCATATATGAAGGTTGCACGAAACGAATATAAATGCCAATCCACTAGCCTGCGATAGCACCAACAACCGGAAAACAAAAACAATAAATATTATGAAACTGCCGGCGAATATTGAGCTCAACAGCAACGGCAGCCCGTGCAGCCAAAGGCATACGAAAAACAAATAATAAAAGACTTTTTGCGTGAACTGTGACCTAACAGCGATTAAATGTTCCATGAATGTGAAAGTAAAATAAGGCGCGATGAGAAAGAAAAAAATAACTCAAAAATAACAGAGGGGAGAGGACAGTAAATACGGCTAAGTTGATATAATAATGTTTAGACCTTATTTTTCCTTCATTCAGCCAATCACAACTCTGATTACGAGCTAAGACGAAAAACACAAACATGGTGGGACGACTCGCAAATGGGACTAATTACTCTGGATTTTTACTGGCACAATGAATGTATAATAAACTCGCATTCTTTAACACACCACATTCTATTTGGTCAACTTCGGCCTGATAGGCAGTTGCTTGTTCGCGACCTCCGTCGCACATGCGGTGATTGTTTGCCTCCGGACGCCAATATTTTAGTGTCCGCCTATTCCTGGCCCAAAACGCCAGGACTGGCATGTAATAAAAATATGAATAATGACAAATTTGCATCGTAGCAGACCATTCTACTGACGAGTCTCCAAGAGAAAAGGTAACTAGAATCGACATATCATCCAGATTTTCTTTGAACCTTACCCCCATATCATTTTTGGGGTAGGCCGAATGTATGGGTTTTCTTCAAACGCATTCTTAGCGCGTAGTGCAGTTAGTATTTCGTGGCCCATTTCTGGCATCAATCGGAAATAAAACGAGTACTGGAGTAATTTCGAATGGAAGGACCAATACGATTCTCAGAATGATGAACCGACCAACTATAAGCATACTGACTGACACTTAGATACAGACGAATTTGCAAGTGTTCACCTACTGCCACGTGGATGACGTGTGCCCACTATTGTCTTTATCAGTATAGAGTACGTTTGTCACGCCTAATCACACAAGCTATATGTTTAAAGGTGATTTTGAGTAAAAAAACAGCAAAGACAGCATGGAATATGAGTAAAGTTTTGCAAACGCTTGCCGACAGCATACACATATGTTCTTCGGATTTTCAGACTGACAGTTGTAACCTTCATCTGTCGACGGCGGACATGAAACAACAATCTCATTTATTATGACATCTACGTGGGGACACGATACCATAATTTCAGAACATTTATCTGCAATATAGTCTGTAAGATACTTCAGAAAAACGGCTCTTTAGTTAATATTTTAATTGATCAAACGGTGGGGAAAATGGGTACCAGTAGGATTCATGCAAATAAATTCCTGTATTGAGTGTCTCCCTTCAACTTTTCTTCACAAAACGTTAAAGCAAGCACACACCCAGTTTTGAGATGTGCAGCATGACAGAGCCACTCGAGTTGCGTTTGGAGAGGAAATTTCATTGAAATCGGATTCCTGTCAAAAAAGGTATCTTATGTGTTTATTTCGACAGAATTGAGAGGCGATTGGAAGTCGTTTCAACACAAATCTCTCCGATGTATAAAGCGTCTTTATAGAATGCACCTGAATGCTACCAAATGAGGCATTGCATAGTCGCCAGATCGTTAAGCGCCTGCAGTGTGCACTGTCCCCACGACATGCCGATCACTGGCGTAATTGTTCAATGTAGCAGTATGAATCTTTCGTAAAGGTCGTTGAAAACGATCGCGGTTAAATGTATCAATCTGCGTTTCGAGAGCTGACTGGAAATAAGGCAGAATTCAGGAAGGACATTCACATTTCCTATACTAAACTCCAAAGTGTCTAGAGTAGTAGATGAAATACTCATCTATCTTTGTTAGTATGATTTATGCTAAATTGTAAGGGGAGGTATAAATGACCATACTTGTAAAAGTCAGCTGTATCGTCTGATCACCATTCTTACGAGTCTAAACATGGAACTTAGATTAGGTTGCGATTTTGGCTCAAGCCATTCGCATTGCGATACGATTTCTCGAGTTCTACCTGTACTTCTTGTTCTGATGACGAGAAGAACCACGGATATCACTAATGACCGAAACTGATCAAATGCGTACTGTTGTGACAGTAATGTGTTTCACATGTCAGAAATGCAAATTAAGGAATCCACTTAACGTGAGTTTTTTGCAAAACTACGGTTTCTCATACAGCAGTGTTTGTGTAAATTCACTTGAAATGTATGTGTTCAGAGGCATTGTGTAATCTGCTCATTCACCTCGTCTTATATTATTTGAATATGCTGTGCACATGAGTTTAGTTTGTTTCTTTTACTGGCTATGCGGGTTTACGAAAATAAGTTGTCGACAGTAGTCTGCCAGGTATACAACGGCTACATTTCATAAACAGGTGTCTATAAACGTGCTTTTTTTAAATGGTCTAATGACCATATTTGAGAGATATGCAATGAAAATGAACCATCGACCTCAGTTAGACAGTAGTGATAAACGTATATCAAAAGACAAAACCACGATTATAAGCGCAATTGCCTAAATCTGATGCAATGGTTTCCAACCGCGAGCATTTCGAAAGATGCGCACTCTAGTATCCGCCGAGGTGATTGACTGGGAGATAAATGTGAAACATCAGGCGAACAATGTTCACGCTCCAGTGATTTTGTTTTATCATTGTTAGTTCGCAAGTTGAAGGTAAAATGGCAGTTTTAAAAGTGACATGCGCCTTTGTTTATACGATCAAGCATAATTTATTTTAACCTGCAGTAATTTTTTGTACACATGCAGTTATTTCTTACTTGGATATAAGTTCAGCTTAATAACTGACGTAACACATGTGTAAATGCTCACTTGTGTATGCGCGACCTAATTGCCCGGTTAACACTTTATAACTCCGACGTAGTGTTTTCTTCAAACAAGCTAGCTCAAGTAATAAGATATTGTTATATTCCATACACACCGGAGTACACTTGTGATACATATACAAGACTTGTTTGTAAACCAACCATTAAACCAATCATTATCTGCCAAGTTGGAAGCGATGAACTTCAGAAACATTACACAAACATTTTACGGGCAGTTAAATAATTTTTTTAATTTTTTTTTATTGTAATTAAATTTCTAGTGCATACCAGACATAGAGGACACTTAAAAGACATGTTGCCTGCACATGTATGTCTGTTATCTTGTGAGCCAAGGTCTTTTTTATCACAAAATCGTTAATTATCAAGCCATACTTTGAAGGTTAACTTCAGACCCAATCGATCTCTGATGTCTGGAGGGAAGGATCAACGATAAGGGAAAACCGACCATTATCCGGTTTACGCACGAGGACGTCCAGTAAAAAAAGATTATAATCCTGGTCTTTGCCTCAGATTGCTTTACTTTTGAATGGATAGTGCGCATAGTAACAAGCAAGTCCTCATCTTCCGCGTTTTTATTGGCAATCATGAATAGATCATCTACGTATATTTTCTTTAGCGTATTTATGTCCATTTTGGATGACGACTTATCTCCTAGGTGACATGAAAATATGTCGAAAAAGGGTTACACTTGACTGACATCCCATTAACATTCCGACAGTTGGTCTGTAAAAATGTCCATTCGACAGAAATTGGGCACTTTTATGCACCTAATATTCCCGGTGACAGATACATCACAGAAGCAAGAGCGAATATGACGTATAAAGTCTAATCAAATGGTGTATTTTTAAATAATGGTTTTACATGCAAGTAGATTGTTTTGCAATAAAGACGGTAAAATTATGGCACATTTTAAAGACTTATTTTCAACTTTGCTTATCTATATGTTACCACGTATCAGTTACAATTTCTGGACTGTCTCATTTTGAGTTTATTTTGGCTTTGCAGCCTCCACCGCATTCCGCGGTGTCTGCCGTAAATGGCCTCACTTAAGAGTTCATATCTCATTTATGCAGTATAATTTCCTTTGTACCATGACAATTTCCATGTTTTACCTGCGAAATCCCCCACGGAACAATTCAGAAGCGCATGTGGCACACATACGCGTGCTTTCGTCAACTTCTCATCGAGCCTGCATATTTTTATTGGAAATGGGGATAAACTGAAACGTGTGAGCGATAAGAACAAGCGATTACGGCTCCTCCTTTCATTCAAACGGGGCACATGAATAGAAATGGGAGGGGGAGGGGGGAGGAGGTAGACAGTGACAGTGGAGCAGACTGCATTAGACGTACGAGTCGGCGCCTATCCACATGAATACGGGAACACCTGCTCGCATGGCTGAATAAAGATTCAGTTAAGAGCATACACACCAACATTTTCGCACACATGGCTGATCGTGAACATCGCGTGGATCCCAGAAAAGTCCTCCGTGGAGTTTGCAAGGTCTCAATTTACTATCCTGAGTGACTGAGTCAGCGCCCACTAGCAACAGCACTGGCAACTGCCATCAGGCTACGGAGGCCGGTACTGCGCGCGCAGAAGAACCTCTTCCACGGTCGCGTCTACCGTGCACCAGGGTCCATTAACAGTATGCATGACTCTACGTCCCGTCACCTCTCCTCTATCCACATACACCGTTTGTATGAAAAGACGAAGCGTGATCGATTGGTTTTATCACCCAGGCGTTTTAGTTAATACCTTGTTTTCCATATAAATGTGCAAGTCCGATGAACATTTATCGAATGTACGCGCATGCTTGACAAATGCTCTTCTGAATTACAAATATGATATTAAAATCAGATTTAAGAGCAAAAGTTGACGTTTGACAGGCCTGGTAAGGACGGATAAATCTTTTTTTAATTTAAAAACCCGCGCAGATGAACCAATTGTTATGGCTTCTAGCAAAACAATGTTTCAGAATACTAAGTTAAGTAGAGTGCTGCCCAATTTTGCTAACAATCGACCGATCAGCAAATGTTAAGTTTAATCATGCCGCTGCCTGCGAAGACTGTATTTTGATTCACAAGCCAAACCAGAAATCGCATGGCTCGCAACTAGATTTGCGAGCGCCACTACATAACTGTTGATATTCATGACCACAACGGACAGGACAAGAGGCCCATGACTTATTGACCGAAAGTTCAGCTTGCCAGTCAAATCCCAGGATGCGAATACTAGGTGATCCACGTCTGAGCCTGAACATGCCTGTCTGACAAGGACTGGCAAGCCTGAAATTACCATTTCGATCTCCCTGTTTTTTTCTTTGTCGCTTTTGGATACGACATGTCTGGCTATCCCATCCATGACTAAAACCAATGAATAGCTACTTAAGGGATGTGCTTCGCATCACATAATGTTGACCAAATCCATTCTTTTTTAGATAATGTATCTGAGGCGACGGGTATAAGTCCTGCCGGAACATTGCACAAGTCTTACAGCAGCGTCTCCTGCTCGAACATGAACTCAGAGTCTCCTTTTCTGCTCATATGTCGTCTGAATGTGCCCATTTACGCGGATGTTTAAAACTGTCGACCACGCGGGGCGGAGATAGGCGACCACGCAGGCGGTAGGTCGCACCCGAACGTACGACGCTGCTCTTATGTCGTCCGAATGCCCCTGCTATGGGTGTTTCCCTATGCATACTCCAGCATAACTCATACGTCTGCGCAGATGACACGGGGCGGAACAATTGACAAGGAAATGCCTTAAATCACTAATTGTTTTCATACCCAAACATACCTAAACAGGCAGAGACAGTGTTGAATGCAGTTGGTAAATCCCGTTTTCAGAAAAGGCCTTCGTTTTCAATTGTCAGATGACCGTTAGTAAAATAGTCGTCTAATTGTGGCTTAACCATGTAGTTTGCAGTGCGTTTTTGCTGATGATCTTTCTTGGCCCCCTAAAAGACAACTGCAGATTTGCCATCAGGATTTGGTCTTTAACATCCTAACTGGAATCTTATCAGTAAAGGACGATAACTAACCACAAACCACAAATAGAAGTTTTATAACGGTGACGTAGTGCAGCTTAACTGTCGTAAATGGATCATCGATAAGATGAATAGCGTGCTCCAACATCGAAGCCAGCTATTATAAGCGGTGCTTTTCTCAACACGTAACCCCCCTGCGATCACTGTTTGGTAGACCGGCAGAATCCAGGTTCCTTGGAACGCGGAAGTGTTCGGTTTACTTTGCGCAGATGAACGTGTCTTGAGGGGCAAATGTGTAGATATTGAGAATCTTCCGCTGCGTGATCCTCACCGCTTTCAAACCACGTGTGCGGATATTTTTTGCTAATAGCAAAGAACTAACTATGCCTGTTCCCCGTTGAATAAACTGCAGATTGTCAGATAAAAACAAAGTCCAGGTGATGTAACATTAATGATATTGCTAAGTGTGGATGAAAACTAGTATGCTCTTAACAGTCGTTTGTAAGATCAACAAAGATACTTATCATTCTTATATTTTCGCATTATCCATCTATATAAAATAAAAGAGCGCAGACTGTAGCAAATTAAATGTCAAAGACATAACACTAACGGCAGATCGTTTGTTTACGGAGATGGAGGGTCAGCAATTTCTACTATGCTCCTGAAATTTTGCAAACATACGGACGCATGCGCGACCCACATCTCTCGGGATGCTGCAGTGCAGCATCAAATACTACTATTGCTTTTGACAGCCAATTTCGAGTTCAACCGGAACGTAACTGGACGATATCCTACCGAACTAGGCATGAGATCGTGTTAACATGAAATGGATATTATGTCGCACTGACAGCCAATTTATTTCCTGCCAACCAATTTTCTAATTTCCTCTGTGCCAAACACCCATAGACTTGGACGTGTTGCGCGGTTCATTTTAAGGGTGTAAACAACGAACGCATACTTAAACAGCAAAACCCCGAGTAATAATCTGCTCTACTATTTTTCGTTCTAAATTTACCGAAAATAACTGATAGTTGGATACGAAAATTTTATTTTTACCGGCACGATGTTATTTCGACTTAGAGAAGGTTTGTTATTTGCTTACAAATTACTGATTCCAATAATTTGTTCTCCACGAGAACAAAATTGAACATTCAATTACACTGTATGAAAAACATGCATACAATATTCTTTCCTTTGCTCATTCGGTAGCTAAGTGTGTCTTGTTCCAATTTTATACTCGAGGGAAATTCATAACCGGTTTTCAAAAACGATTCCAATTCCTGAATAATTTTGAGCCCGGCTTGTCATTACACCTCCATCGAGTACCCTCGAACTACAGGCTGTATATTCTACACGCACGGAAAACCGCACATTCCTCTACGGTATTTAAAGGAGACCATATTGGGTTCATCAAATTTAGTAGTTGATCTGAATCATATTGTTAACTTTACAAGCCACATTGGTAAATGCAAAAACATGATGTTGTACAAACGGCCATCTATCGGTGTTAAAAAATCGCACAGTTAGAAACTTTTCAAAATCAAACTGTGCCCTTCCTTCATGCAAAAAATTGGAAAGGAACATAATATTCTACCTAAAGAGCAAGCAAATGAATATTTTGCAGCATATTCTCCATGAAATTTAATTGGATGTTTAACGACGTACAAATTTTTGGAAAAATGCATGCTACTGAAGTATCCAATTACACAGCGTAGATTTCCTATGCAGCCGGAAATACTTTCGTTTGGTAGTCGGCATCCTTGACTTACTGAATTATTATTGAATTATGCCGTGTGATAATTAGGTTTACAAGCGTACTTAATTAACCCTTTCGAAACGAAAACGCATTTCGGAATTTCGGTTGACATTTCTTGAGTTACCCAACCTACTGTGTTTTTTACGTGTCGATGCCACTGCTGAATATGTGTATATGTATCGATTGCCCTATCTTCTAATTGCACCAATGTAAGATACTATTTTACTGAATTTCTTAATTCTGCATTTCGCAGCCTCTGCTTATAGGTGTAAATATCTTATTCCGTTTTTCGCTCTCCCAAAGTTATATTTTACCCTCTTGCAAAATTTGCATATTGTGAGCAGCAATTTTACGATTACTCAGATAGGGATTTCAGTACCGTCAGCCTATTGGATTTGTGTAAGTTACGATAAACTTTGGAACACTATATTGTATAAAATGTTGCACTGCGTTGGGTTTTTCCAGCAACGCACCTCCACAATTTATTTGAGCAGGTCCTTTTTACGCGATTAATTTAAAAAGTTATTTTATTATATGAGCGCATTTAAAATCGAATTGAATTGTTATCATTTTTACACACTGTTGTTTATTGAGCCGGCACCTCGATATAACTGAAAAACCCGAAGCGAAAACTCACTTTAAAATGTGATTTGGCGTTTCATGCGTTGACACATTCCCCAATCAGAAATGTTTTTTAAGTCAGCAAAACAGCAGCACATTATCTGTTGGATAAATTGATTCAAATGCATCATCTCCTCTGACATTTTTACCCTTAAACCCTTCATTCGCATAGTCAGTGACCTATACGGCCGTCATTTAAGTGCACCTCTGCTATTCAGGCGGGCAATCGGTCATACTCTGTGGAATAAAATACCCTAGGCAAAGCCTAGTTTAAAACACATCAAAACCATTTAAATGTAAGCAGTGTATTTAGGATTCTCAATCGTTTTGCAATAATTGATTATAAATCCGTTTAATTTGAGTCATCAATTCGCAGTAGGATTCTCCTTTGGGCTATATGCTCTAGCTATACTGCCAAAGTTGATAACGGGTTGAAGATAAGCCAAATAAAGTAGAGTTTGACTTCGGGAAAATCTAGTTGAATCATAAACTTTCAGTGGCGTCCAGGACCATGATTTATGAACATTCGTTTGGCCACGAGCCATAACGTTTACAGCATACAGATGACATAATGGTTTTCATAGTTGTTACTTCAGTTATAATTTTACACATGCGCAATTCAGATGACAAGTTAGTGAGTGCACGCGCGCTTTTAATAAATTGTCGTCGAAACCGCACATTTTTAAAGGAAGGAGAAATAAACTGAAATATAAGTGGAATCGATTACGGTTTGTCTTTTCATACAATCGGAGTGTGTGAATAGGGAGAAAGGAGGCAGTGAGTGGCTGTGAGCCGTGCCACATGTGGAAGGTGAGAAAGGACTCGGAGACAGGTATGCAGTTAATAGATCTTTGGCCACGGTAGACACAGATCGCGCAACAGGATAAATTGCGTGCAACGGACGGACCTCTGTAGCCTGATGGCTTTGGCTGTTGCTAGTGAGCGTTGACCCAGTTGTTTAGGATAGTGTCCCGGGACCTAATTAAATAACATGGAAGACTTATTTATCTTCATATGATGCCCAGAATCAACCATGCGAGCGAAGATAAAGCTGTGTATACTCCTAATTTTCCTCTTCCTCAGCCAAGCCAGCAGGTGTTCTCGTGTTCTTATGGATAGGCGTCGACCCCTTTACCCAAGATAACCCGTACCCACTGAAGCAGGTAACGGATTTAATGTACATACATGTGGTATAAGGGGCGTTGGTGAGTGGTGTTTGCGTTTCTACCGTCAATGCTCATTTTATTCGTCATAGGATTCGTGTGGATGTCACTGTAAACGCCGCTAGTTTTAACTTCTTTATCCAAAAATCAACTCCCATATCATGGACTGATTCTAGGTTACACCACCTACTGCAGGTACGACCGGTCATAAGTCTTTTTTGCCTTCTAACGAACTGAAATTCTACGTGGAAGTTTTTCAAGTCTTCATTTATATCCCACTGTAATTTTTAGTGTCTTCATAATCGTTCCTGATGCTTCTATCAATCGCATTCCCGAAATGATTATCTTTAGCTTGTTGCACCGGTGATGCGCGCTTTCCTTACATGAGTAACTTCCATACGCACTTTCCGCTTCATTAAAGAACCCGAACACATTAAGCGAGTTAATAATTATTTATATAACGTGAAGTTCTGTCATCGACAATTTAAAAACGGCGCTTGCGTCCTGTAAAGCGATACTAGACTTCTATTGTAAACACTACACGTCATTGTCCTGTGTCAGACCACAGTAATTTGTGGACCATGCACTGCTGCTATCTGCAAATTGAACAGGAATCAGTGTCTAATTTTTTTTCGTCATTTAAGCGTCGAGGTGGCAAACCGCATAAGATCCGTCCGATATTGCGTCCCTAGGACTTTGTTATTGTAGCCTAATTCACCGTGAAGTTTTATTAATATTATATCCATTCTGCCGACAGAGCACCGATCGTCTTCTCTTTAATAACTCGCTCTAGGCAGTGAAAGATAAGCGTATATTCAAACAAAAAAATCTTGCATTATATAGGTTGGCAACGGTCCCGTCGAGCCAAAAACCCAACATCTCAGAAACAGTTTGCATCCCGTCCATATCACAATCACTGTTTATAGCTTCAGGTCTTTACTTGACTGAAGGAACTCAACCGTTACCGTCAAAGACACTGGGATTTACCTTGATTTGTACAATGCGTCATGCATGGCAAAATCGAAATCTGCGATTCAATTGGAAGAATATTGTAACTATTCAGGACACCTTAGCACAATTGAGACGAATTGTTTGACTTACTCAACTTTGTCTGACATTTCGGCCCTTAATCCTCCTGTTTGCATAAACAATTAAGAAAATGATCGTCTACTTACAGGATATTTTTGTACAGGCTACATCCTAGTCCAGGCATAGGTCAGCTTAAAATGCATCTACATTATGACAACCGTAGGAGCACAGACCATGGAGCAAACAGTGGGCGTCGTCGTTTACGCCGCTCGAACGTCCTCATTTACATCCAAGAGAAATCATATTTTGGTAGAATATATTTGACAGTCTACTCATTTTTCGATCCTTTCTATTACAGTGTTCCCAGCCTCATGTCTTGAACTTCTGACGATTATTGTAACGCTCTATCAATAATTATGTCATTTCCTTACTAATGAATACATCAAAGGACAAAAATTGTCATTGAATCCAACAATCAACTTTGGAAATATATCGTGACGTCAATTCTTAATCTTACAAAATGCATGTGACTCACAGCTCATATCCACATAGTCTTTTCTTGGAACTAGTGGATAAGCACATCTAATGATACAGTGATTAAGTCAACAATAATGATAACCATTAAATTGTTCTTTCATAAATGGCATTACTTCCACACATTGAGGCTGCTCCATGATTTTTAGATGCTAAGGGCGACAAAGTTTATTACAACAGTTTTTTTTGAAAATGAGGCCCTTGCCAAAAAATGTGCTTTTACGGCACAGACGGCGAGATAGAACCAATAACCTTGCCAACACAAATCCGAGATGTATATGCAACTCCTACAGAATGCACTCGAATACTACTAAATTGGACATTGCAGCAGTCGCGATACTGTTGAGTGATTGCAGTGCGTGATGTCTCCACGGCGTCCTGATTGACGGCAAAATTGTTCCATATTGCTTTATATAACTTTCATAGAGGTCGGTGAAAAGGATTCCGGTTAAATGCATCACACGTCCTTTTTTCAACTGACTGGAGATGAGGTCGAATTCCGCAACGGCGTCCACATCCTCTAAACTGAATTCAAGTGTGCCAAGAGTAGTATGTGCGACGGCCATTTTCATTTGGCGATATACTCCCCACTAAAAGGAAATTGAGAATATGTAGGAGTTCATTCTAAGCAATCAGTAAGATCCTGGCAGTCCCATTCATATGGCATTGGCCATTTGGAATAAATAAAGGCGGTCAATGCTCGTTTAACATGCAGCGGCTTGACGTAACTGTATGGGAGTTGGTTTTGGCAATACTTATGCATCTACGACACATGATTGTAGGGCCACTAAAAATACCGAGTTGTGCATTTTTCATTGTTAGTTAATGCTTATGTGTACATTTGACCGTGTAACTACATTTCTATGCAGTAGTTTTTATTTGCTTTTAAACGAAAGGTAGTTCCAAATTAACATTAGTAATTTCTCAGTCAATAGGCTTCATGATACACAAATATAATGTGGGATTCAATCACAGAAACAAAAAGCAACAAAGGCCGATCTCCTCTCTAGTCCCTGTTAATAAGCCAATAATTTTATATATAATTAGGCACCACTGACTGAGTGGTCGCAAGTTGTTATGCTTTCATTCATTTTGGATAGTTTGTTAGTGTTTTGTCAAGGCAACTCCTGCATGATGCGTTGTATAGCCCTAAGACACAACGGAGCGAGCAAATTACGTAGCGCGATCCTGAGCTCCACTCTGTCATTGTATATGCGTAATAGTAATCTAAAGTACAACGCGCCCGTGGCTTAGTGAATAGTATGTTAGACTTCTAAACAACAGATTGAAATCATGCCTGACTGACGACGGTTGATAAGTCGGAAGTGGTCATTACAGCCTCCCGTTGAGTTGCCTGTAACGTTATTTTGTTACTCATAACAGTTTGTCTGAAAAAGGTAGACAAACAAGTCATGCGGTTCGCGAATTGTGATCTTCACTAGTGTTATTGTCGTCAAAATATTTCACACCGGGTTGCAGGTTAGGGTTAATGTTAAAAGTTGGCTTATCCCTAGAACCAAAGTTGACAGGTTCAGTATATAGTCTCGACCTACGGTCGGGGCTAGGGTTAACGTTTGGAATCAGGGTAAGTAGTTTGCTCTAGGGCGGATCCTAAATTTTAACAAGCATTTTATTCGGAGGGAAAGAAGTACTGTGGAGTAACCGCGCTCTACTTATCCTGCAGACGGGTAGTAAGATTAGTACCATTATCACATACCACAGATGGCTATACGTACTCCGAGCATATGTACAAGTCAAACACCCAGGTGTCAAGCAGCACAATAATTGGTAAAATGCTTATTGTGAATACGGTAAATATTTAGAAATTAATAATTTTTCCATAACTTTGGTTCCGCGTCGTTGGTCTTGAGCATTCGGACTCAGCGTAGAAATTTGCTTAGAAATATGGTTGGCCTTGGTTGCCCTCCGTCGTTTGATTTTCGTTGTTTATGCCTACATCCGTCTGTTCATGGTGACTACAAATTGCATCGTAAATATCGTATTGTTTTGTCGTCCTTGACCTAAGACTTGGTTCTATATATATATATATATACAGTGCGTGACATATCTCATGAAATGTTGGCTGAAATTCTGAAATGCGTTTTCGATTAGGAAGGATTACTTGGTCGCTGTTGTGAAACTGATTATCTTAAGGCATACTCATATAACATCTTGTACTCGGCAGGATGTCGGCTTTTAAATGCACTTCTGTTCAATCTCCTGTAGTAAGCGTGCTCGGTAAAACATGGCTTCTTATGTAGCATGGATTTTTCCCATTGATTTTCGACGGTTTTGGAAATTAAAACATATTTTATAGAAAGCACAAACAAAAACATGCCTTCTTTTAGTCGATAAATAGAGAATCACATCTTCTTTATATTTTATACTTAAGGAAGAAGTATAATCAGGTTTCTAAAAAAGTTTCTAATTATGAGACTTTTTGAGACCGCGATATGTCTTTTCACATAACACCGTACCTCGCCGTTTACCACTGCTACTCATGAAATTTACAACATGGTCCGCATCCATTGCAAAATTTCATTGACCCTGTATGATATCTATTTAATGACGTAGCAAAATATGGTATTTTCTTAACGCGGAATGCATGCACCTTGTAGAGTGTAATCACTAAACGCTAATGCAACAAATCATTAGGCTCCAAATTTTTTGGCAATTAGAAAACTTTTTTAAAACCTAGTTATACTCCTTGCTTAAGTATAAAATATGAAGAAGACGTGACTCTCTATTGATCGACTAAAAGAAAGCATATTTTTGTTTGTGGTTTCTAAAAATATATTTGAATTTCCAAGACCATCGAAAATCAATGGAAAAATGCATGCTGCTTAAGTAGCCATTTTTTACCGAGCACGCTTTCTACAAAAGATTGAAAAGAAGTGCATTTAAAAGCCGACATCCTGCCGAGTCCAAGATGTTATAAGAGTATGCCCTAAGATAATCAGTATCACAACCGCGACCAATTAATCCTTCCTAATCGAAAACGCATTTCAGAATTTCAGCCAACATTTCATGAGATAGGTCACGCACTGTATATATAATGAACGTGCCTCTTGGCCACTCCCACTTCAGACGTTGATTTGATTACAATTATGCCGACGCCAAAGGGAACACAGGTCACGCAGGCCTGTCAGCGGTCAGCTCCGGGGAGGTCTAAGCCAGTCAGCGGCAAACAGGCAGGTCAAAGTTCGTGCGTCCAGCACGGCTATATTACGAGGCAAGCGGCAAGACGGAACAAATCAAGACAGGTAAGTGCAATTATTACGCTACCCTAATGTTGGAAACGAGGAAGATTTCGAAACGTCAGTTCGAATACCATATGGTCCATGAATTCGCCCTCTCTTTTTCTTCGTCTTCTTCGGGAGATGATGAACGCGATACAGTGTCTGGACCTCGAATCGTTAGGCACATCGATAAATATATATATATATGAAAAAGGAAGAGGTTCTTCGGAAAAATCGTGTTGTACTCGTGAATTTTCGAATTGGTGACACCAACCCGTCGTCAGACGAAATGAAGAGAAAAGAGAGAGTGAGACAGTCACACTAGACTAATAGACGAGACAGGACAAACATTGGCGGACGAACCATTAGCGTGTGAGGAG
>CACRXP010000562.1:0-31347 GCA_902702965.1 Spirometra erinaceieuropaei
AGTAGTGGCGAACACAATCAGCGGCAAAAGCCTCGGGAACACCAGATGACGGCGCTAACTAGCGGGTAAGTTAAAACACAGCAAGACGAATCTCTATTTTGAAAGGGTTTGGATCGCAGGTACTCTAAGTGTGGCTAGTGAAGTTAGACTTTTTCAAGTTACCAACTGGAAGTAGAAGCTCAGGATTGTTTTTGAGGCTCAAGAACTTTTGTATGAATATGAAACCAGAGTAGTGCTGAAACCTAAACTGCGGATCAGGTTGCTAGGGTGTTTTGGGGTCGAAAAGAATTATTTACTTCCAACCTTATCCAGAGTCGAGTTCAGGCGGCCCTGAACCATTTTAGACGACCGATACTCGGTTCCTTCACTTGTACCCGACAAAGATTTCCCAACCCACTTTTATAGCCGTCAGCTCCGAGCCGAAGTACATGGTGTATTCTCCTTAGTTAACAAAACTCCTGCGTTTCCTGCCGCATGGCCTTCTAGAAAATGCTTGTTTTATCGAGCGAAATAGGATTTGGGCCCCTAATTACTCTACTTAAAACTTGAAATTGGGTGCATTGTGCAGGAAAAGTACGTAGGGTAGAATAGTCTCAGGATATAATTTCGAATCTCCAGCTCTTCGAGTTTTCTCGATTATAGTCGACATTTGCAATCGAACATCGACAAACACAGCTCTTGGTAAAACGAGTGACTTTTAATGTTTAACACCAAAAGAAAAGGAGGCGATCGGCGGAGGGGTGTATTTGAGGTCTAACGTTTCGGTCGAGACGCTCAGTGACCTGCTTCGTCAGAATTACGACGAGGGCGATGGCCAGCCCACATCTCAGGTTCTCATTGGATTCATGGGGCACTGCCTCAAGACATATTTCACCTTCGAGGGGACCACATATGGGAAAAGTAAGGGCACTCCGATGGGTTCCCCAATTTCCGGACTCATTGCCGAGGCCGTTCTGCAAAAACTCGGGAAACGACTGTTCGAGGAATACAAACCCAAGTTTTGGGCACGCTACGTTGATGATACCTTTGTTAGCATCGATCAGGATAAAATTAACTATTATAAAGAACTGCTGAACTCAAACTTTCCCGACCTACATTTCACGATGGAAGAAGAAGTGGAGAGCAAACTTTCATATTTGGATGTTTTCGTCTGCCGCCAACCAGACGGCAAACTGGCGACGTCAGTCTACAAAAAGCCGACGAACACGCTGAAAATTCTCAGTTACAACAGCAGCCCCCCACTGCAACACAAACAAAGCTGTGTACGCATGCTATACCGAGGGGTGGAAACTTATGACAGCACTCCAGTCACCAATTTGGACGAGATGAATCTCCTCAGAGAACTCTTCAGAGCCAACAGCTATTAGCGAACATTCGTTGAACGGAGCCGAAAGCAACCAAGGAGGCGGAATGAAGTACCTAGTGAACCACAATCATGGCGGAGCATTCCATACATGAAAGGGGTCTCCGAAGCCGTAGCCAGATCCCTCGTGTCGCTCGGAATAAGCGTTGCCCACAGGCCTGACTCAACAATCCGCCGGCAATCGATGCGGCGAAAAACCCCATCCCTAGGCAGAAGATGTCGGCTGTTGTCTACCGACCTCAGTGCAGCCTCGGAATATGCAACTACGTTGGGGAAACCGGCCGACGGCTGCAAACGCGCATGCACGAGCATAAGTTGGCCTTGCGAAGGTTGGACCAAAAGTCGGAGGTAGCAACCCATGCTGCCCAAATGAGGCACGCCTTCAACTTTGACGCCGTTGAAATTGTGGGCCGAGATGATGATCATACGGCAAGGCAGATACAAGAAGCCTGGATGTCGACTGACCGTTCTGTCAACCGCCACATCAATTTACCTCCCCTTATCTGGTTCTACGGACATTCTTGACGGTGGCCAGTCACGGCGCGTGACAATCAGGGCCGTCAATTATCGCCGCGGCCGAGGAAGATGGTCGGGATTCAGGTCACAGTGACATGCGGGTCGGATGCAGCCACACAGGCGGTGTTGGCGGGCCACGCATCAAACGAAGTGTGCCATAAAAGGAAAGCTGTGTGCAGGACTTCTCAGTCTCTGAATACTGACTCGATTAGACTTTTATTTTCCTCATCCTTCCCGGACAACTTTTTCCATGACACTGAGAAAGGGCCACTGGGAATATAGTATGCCGCCCTTAAATTTCCGTATCTGCTCACATTCCCTTCTTTCGTGAGTCGTATCGTTTTCTAGGATCCCCCATCAAAAGTGTTATTTTTTCGATTTTTTAGTCCATGCATCGTGCCCTCACAGAATGCGCTCTATCGACGCTCTTGGCGGAGCCTTCTGGATTTGCCATACACTAGTAGTCTGGTCGCATCTCCTTTGCCCCCTCCTCGGCTGGAATCGGCTGAAGGTAACTGATCACATTTGGGTTCCTATCGCCTAGAGGCTGGTTTTATATTCGTCACCATGACATGAATGGCCCCATCCGGCCTATGAAGTCTCCCTTGATGACGCCCTATTCCAACTGTTTACTTAAGACTCCATACAGGCCAGTCCTGCCTGACCCGCCTACTTACCCCTCCATTAGATGTGCCGTACAATGACATATACAGACCGGTCCTACCTACCTTTCATAAATTAAGGAGTGAGAGATTTTTACTCTTATAGTTATAATCCAAGTATACTCATTTTGCTTATGCTATGAGTTTTTTCCACTACTTGATCAACATTCTTCTTAACATGCCACTTACTCAATAACTACGAATATAGTATTGTGATAATTCTGTATACCTCGCCTAAAATTATAAAACTTATGTAAAAGTTATTCTTACTTGCTATGATAGGACCCCCACGGGTCCTGAATAAAAATTATTATTATTATTGGTAGTAGTAGTAGTAGTAGTAGTAGTAGTAGTAGTAGTAGTAGTAGTAGTAGTAGTAGTAGTAGTAGTAGTAGTAGTAGTAGTAGTAGAAATAGTAGTAATAGTAGTAGTAGAAGTCGTATTAGTAGTGGCTTAACATGTAAAGGTACCAACAAGATTTCGAGAGAACCAGAGAGGGAATTGTCTAGACCTAGTTTTCACTAAAGACTTCTCTAATATCGACGAAGTGTATTCCAATGCACCTCTCGGGAAAAGTGACCATACTACGCTACTATGGGACTACTCGCTCTCCTCTCAACGTCAGAAGAGAACAGAGGGCCAACCTAATATATGGAAGGCAGATTTTAATACGACGAAGAACGAAATGCTGTCCGTGAATTGGGACCAATTACTCAGAGGTGATCCGGAGGACGAGTGGAGACCTTTTAAGGCGATTTCACTCGATCTGATTAGGCGCTGTTGTCCACCTAAAGTACAAAAAACAACTAGTCGACCTGCTTGGTTAACTAGGGACCAAAAGAGGTTGCTACGGAAGAAAAGCAAAAGATGGAAAATATTCAGGGAAACTGCGTCACCAGCGCATTTCGAAGCATTTCGTCGTCAACGAAATGCCGTCAAAAATTGTATCCGTCAAGCACGGATGGAGTATGAATCCAAAATTATCCGACAGACTGAACAGAAGCCCAAGATTTTATTTCACTATCTTAACAGTAGACTGAAAAATAAGGACCCGTTCACGGTGCCGAAGGATGATAATGATGTAGAGATCACTGAGAACAGCGAGAAATCCGAACCCTGAGGACAGTATTTTGCCTCAGTTTTTACTAGAGAAACAGAATTTCGCAGTCGCAGTGCCAGAAATGCGGGTGAGACTGCTGGTCCCGTGCTTCACTCCATACTCTTCCCGACAGCTGTCGTGGAAAGGGAGCTGAAAAATCTCGAAGAAGCAAAGTCCTCGGGTCCGGACAATATACCGGCCAAATTCTTGAAAGAACTGGCGAATGAACTCTCCAAACCACTGGCGCACATCTTCCGCTCGTCATTCGAATTAGGGAGCCTGCCATCGGAATGGAAGACAGCAAATATCTTTCCGATATACAAGGGCGGGGCTCGCACTAATGCTAACAGTTACCGGCCTGTTAGTCTAACCTGTATCTGCTGTCAAATAATGGAGGCCATAGTTAAGAAAGCAACAATGAAGTTCCTGGAGCAGGGTCATTTACTCTCAGACCTGCTGCACGGCTGCAGACAGAACCGCTCGTGCCTTTCCAGTTTATTGCTCTCGACGGAGCAATGAACTCGCGCACTGGACGAGGATGGTAGGGTCGATGTCATCTACACAGACTTTAAGAAGGCGTTCGACAGCGTCCCACACAAACGCCTAATCTACAAACTTTCTGAAATTGGGATAAGAGGAAGGCTGCTGACATGGATAACAGATTTTCTTACCGGGAGATCTCAAACCGTGTGCATTGAGGCCTCAAGGTCAACTGCTATCCCCGTTCTAAGTTGTGTACCCCAGGGCTCCGTCTTAGGGCCGTTGCTATTCCTGATTTACATTAACGACTGCGGCGACGACCTGGGATGCAGCGCCATCATGTTTGCTGACGATGTTAAGCTGTGGAGACCCATCAGATCTGACGCAGACAGGTACGCGCTTCAAGACAGTCTCAACCGCCCGAACAGTTGGCCAGCTCGTTGGCTCCTTAATTTTAATGTGGACAAATGTCTGGTCCTGAGACTCCGCACCAAAAAGACCAGTAAGGAGGACGATTCCTTTCAATACGTCCTTGGTGGTCAGCCCCTTTCAAATGTTGTGGAACAGAAAGACCTGGGCGTCCTAATGACCTCCTCGCTGAAACCATCATCACAGTGTCAGAGGGCGGCCAAAATTGTGATAAGGGTGCTGGTTGCGCTGAGGCGAGGATTTGTGCAGATCGATAAACAGCTGTTCGGAAAAACCTATGGAGCATTCGTCCGGTCTCACTTAGAGTATGCAGTCCAGGCCTGGTGACCGTGGTTTAAGAAAGATTATCAAAGACTGGAAAGTGTACAGGCGATGGCTACGAAGATGGTCAAGAATCTTCATCATCTGCCTTACGAAACCATGCTGACCGAACTTAATCTATTTCCTCTAAATTACAGGCAACTGCGCGGCGATCTCATTCAAACCTACAGGATTGTCAGAAGCCGTGAGTGTGCCCTAGACTTTGATGAATTCTTCGAATTTGCCGGGACTGACCGTCTGCGTGGTCATCCCTTCAAATTGAAAAGGAAGCGGGCTCATTCGGACGTCCGACGGAACGCCTTCTCGCATAGGGTCATCGCGGCGTGGAATGGACTCCTTGATGTTGTCTTTCTCTCCGAAAATGTCAAATCCTTTAAGTGCAGACAAGATGCTCATTTTTTGAGAACCCACTTTACATGTAATAATGATTGCTTTAGCGGCGGCAGTTTACGCCTAGCTCACGCTTACCGCTAACTTTTTAACTTTTCGCATTTACTGATGTAATTGATGACTTTATTTCTGTTTATCAATATAAATAGGGAGCTCAAGGGCGAAAGCCTCATTCCCTTAATAAACTGACTTAATTTGACTTATATCACCACGGGGCAACCTGCTTACGCTCATCATCTCCGTCTTCACCCCGAAAAACTTCGGATAGCAAGAAACGAATTTGAGCATATGATGAATCTAGGAATTATTCGTCCTTCCTCCAGCCCATGGGATCCTCCCCTCTACACGGTACCCAAGAAATCCACTGATGATTGGAGACCATGCGGCGACTGTCGCGCTCTCAACAGAGCCACTGTTCCCGACCAATACCCTATTCCCCATATGCACGATTTTTCTCACACGCCAGCCGGAAAAAATATTTTTGCCAAAATAGACCTCGTGACGGCATATCACCAAATTCCGGTCGAGGAAGAGGACATTCCCAAGACCACCGTCACAACGCCTTTTGGTTTGTTCGAATTCCTTTGCATGCCGTTTGGTTTGCGTAACGCGGCCCAATCCTTCCAACGCTTCATCGATGACATCTTGCGGGGTCTCTCATTCACTTATGTCTACATTGACGACATACTCGTCGCAAGTTCTTCGACAGAGGAACATGCCTCGCACTTGCGCCAGACATTCGACCGTTTCCAGCAACAAGGTCTGCAATTAAACGTCGACAAATGTATCTTTGACCTCTCTTCTCTAGACTTCCTTGGTCACCACGTCGACCAGCACAGAATCACACCGCTGCTAGAGAAGGTGCAGAGCATCCTGTCATTCCATGTCCCCAAGACCCTAACTCAGCTGCGGCGTTTTATAGGTCTTCTAAACTATTACAGACGTTTTATACCTCACTGTGCGGCGACCCTAGCAAAACCCATCGAACATCCTCCAGCAGCTCACTCAGCCTTTGAGGCAGTTAAGAAAGCTCTTGCTGATGTCACTTTGCTTCACCATCTCAGCTCCGATCCCCACGCTGATCTTGACCACTGACGCTTCCAATAATGCTGTCGGCGCAGTCCTACGTCAACAGGTGAATAACCAGTCGCAGCCGTTGGCTTTCTTTTCACAGAAGCTACAACCGGCGCAGACTCCCTACAGTACTTTCTCTCGCGAACTCCTTGCCATCTACCTGGCCATTCGTCATTTTCGGCACCTCTTAGAGGGCAGAGATATTTCGGTTCACAGCGACCACAAACCTCTCACTTACGCCCTCAAGGCCAAGCCAGATGGGTACTCGCCCAGGGAAGTTCGTCATCTGGACTATAGATCGCAGTTTACTGCAGATAAGCGATACGTCCGAGGCAGCGACAATGTCGTTGCTGATGCATTATCCCGTCCGGACATCAACACATTTACATCCGATTTCGACCTGGCGAAGCTTGCAGACCTCCAATCAGGCGACAAGTCCATTGACGACCTGCGTTCTACTACTACTCTGCAACTTCGAGAAGCACCACTTCCCGCATCACCAGGCACGATTTTATGCGACTGGTCCACAGGCACTCCTCGGCCTGTTGTTCCACTATCCTACCGCAAGACAGTGTTTGAGCATTTCCATTCCCTGTCACATCCTGGCATCCGCGCTTCGCGTAAACTAATCGCTTCTCGTTTTATCTGGCCGAAGATGAACTCTGACATCGCTCTTTGGACTAAGCAGTGCTTAGCCTGCCAGAAGAATAAAGTACACCGTCACACATTTTCTCCACCAAGTACATTTGCCGTTCCATATGTTCGATTCCACCACGTCCACTTGGATTTAGTTGGTCCGCTACCCCCTTCACGCGGATACACGCAGTTCTGCAGTGCAAGCATTTACATCCGAAGTAAGGAAGAAATCAGTCCAGTCGTAGGAATTAAGGTGTGTTAATAATTCGGTTGAGCGAGTTGATCGGAAATGGCGGAAAAAGTTATGCTTTGGGGACAACGTTTTGTCAGCCTCGAATTCCAACGTTGAGCCCACGAGTGGGCCTAGGGATGACACTGACTCAATTCAATTCAATTATTTTTATTAAAGACCCGTCGGGGTCCCATCAAAGCAAGTAAAAATAAATTTACATGCGAATTTTAGACGAGGTAGGCAAAATCTGTACAAAGTGCAATACATAGTCTTTTGGGATTAGAAGTCCGTTCAGCAAAATGAAAATGAAAAAACGAGGGGTGAAAAAAAACTCCAAAGCAAAATTTAAAAATGATTGTAGTAATTTAACAGGAGAAAAAAAAACCCTCAGAAAAATAGCATCAGAAAAATACAGGGAGGACTGGCCTGCATGTGGCGGTACAGAATGGAATATAGTCCGACATCAACATGGCCGAAATAAATGTCAGCTGTATATGGCATTGTGTAACGGATTTCATAAAATGGTACGTAGGCGGGTCGGTCAGGACTGGCCTGTATGTGGCCTTGAAAAAGATAAATAAATGGCGAAATTGAAGACCAGTCTCGAGCTGATAGGAACCCAGATGCGGTCGGTTTTATTCAACCGAGTCCATCCGAGCATGGGGGAAGGCAGATGCGACCAGACTACTAATATATGGCAAGTATAGAAGGCTTTGTCAAAATCGCCGATGGAACACATTCTGTAAGGGCACGATGACAACCAGTCTCGAGGCGACAAGAACCCAGATGCGGTCTGTTACATTCATCAGAGTCCATCCGAGGATAGGGCAAAGGAGATGCGACCAGACTACTAGTATATGACGATGGCATGCAGCCTCTACAAAAAATTAGGTCAAGTATGCTTGATCTTCGGGTGGGAAAATCGACAACCTGAGTCCACATCCCAACATCCACAGCCTCAAGTAAGTCTTCGAACTTTCTGGGGCCTGAAGGCGGAGACCAGCGGAGTTCGGTGAGATTAAAGTCGCCCGCAACCAATTGGTACTTAAAGCTTAATTCGGTCGCAACATGAAATGCCTGTGAGAGTAAACGATCAAAATATTCGTTGGCGTTGGGAGGGCGATAAACACAGCCAACGAGTAAGGAGCACTTATTTTTTTAGAGCAACCTGGAGCCAGCAGCTGCCTTCTACTGCCGAAAAGTGCGGGAGGTCCAAAGGCAAAAATTTAAGTGTTTGCTTAACGTAGACGCAACTGCCCCCACCACGACTATCTTGGCGATCATTTCGAATGCAATTATAGCCTAGAAGCGAGGGTTCGGAGTCAGCTACGGAGGCTGATGTCCATGTCTCAGTTACTAAAACAATACCTGAACAATGGACGAACACAAGAGTCTGAAGCGAAGGCATCTTATTAAGCAAGGATCTGGCATTTAAAACAAAAAGTTCGAATGGAAAGGCTGTTTACTTGTGAGGGAGGTGGGCTACATCGTCCAGTGCTGGGCTGCCCGCGGAGGAAACGGTCCGGCTGTAACCATCCGGTTCTGCAAAAAATTTTCTGGCATCGAAAAATTCTGACATGGATAAAAAGGGGTAGGATTTGGGGGAGGGAATGACGGGCAGGTAAACTGGTAACCATTGTTAGCTAACTTATTTTCAGCTGGTAATCCACGGGCCGGATACTGTAGCGTATTCCCGCCGGAACGAAACTGAGGATCGGATAAGTTAACTGATCCAGTATGGACATTAGCATGAGGAATAAATTGATAAAACGGCCGTGGTGGAAACAAGTTAGGGGGTGGGGGGACGCATTGCTTCTATTGGAGCAAGAGTTCTATTAAACGGTGGGAAAATCGGCATGTTCGGCCTAACTGCCTCGATATGAGGGCTGAGGCAGTTGGGAACACGCTACGTTTTGAGTTGGGGTATTTGAGGCACTGTTCTGGTTCAGTTCTGGGACCAATGCTCTTCATCCTTTATGTTAACGACAGCCTTCAGGAACTCGACTGCGGCAAAATAATGTTTGCAGACGACGTTAAGCTCTGGCAAGTCATTAAGGGACCGAATAATCCGAGATCCCTTCAAGATAATCTGCACCGACTGCAAGCGTGGTCGAAGAAATGGCTTCTTGATTTCAATGTGGAGAAGCATGCCGTCCATCATCTGCGTCCAACCAACGCTCATTCAAATGAGAGCCTGAGGACATATCACCTGAAAGATATAAGGCTCCTTGCCTAATCTTGACAGAACGATCTCGGGATTTGGATACAGAACAATCTGAAACCAACACTGCAGTGCCGCAAGGCTGCAAAAAACGTCATGGGGGTGTTGCATGCAATCAAAAGGGCTTTCGTAAACTTTGACCAAGACCTTTTTGGGATAGTTTACTGCAATTTTGTTCGGCCCCACTTAGAATATGGCATACAAGCATGGCAGCCGTGGCTAGTAAAGGACCAAGCATGCCTCGAACGAGTACAACGGCGTGCAACAAAACTGGTAAACGGTCTAAAAAGCCAATCCTACCCAGAAAGACTGAATTGCCTAATTTATTCCCTCTGTGTTACAGGGAGCAAAGAGGTGATCTTATCCTCGTCTACAAGATAATACATGGCCTTGAGTATGGACTTAAATTTGAGGACATGTTTCAGTGGCACCATTCAGCCAGTTTTCGTGGTCACTCGATGAAGATACGGACAACAATGTCCAGGCTGAATTTTCGTTCCGAATTTTTCACGCAGAGGGTAGGGGAGAAATGGAACGATCTCCCTCAGTCAGTCGTGGAGGCTACGTCTCTGCAACTCTTCAAGAAACGCTTGGATGATTATTTGTATCCCCTGTTTTCCCTCGACAGTGTGAATCTGAACTAAGACCCCACGTCCCCACAAATATTTTGTCTGAGACAATGGTACTCAAATGAATCAAGTACTGCTTTAATAGCGAATATCTTTTGTTCTTGTACAGTTATTTTTAACGAGCTGACATGTAATCAATAGGGGTTTGAAAGGCTTTGCCTATTATCCTTACCAAATAAACTGAAAAAACTGTTAGCTGATTGTGGAGGAAAAGATTTTATAATGGTGCTGGATTAATCGGGTGTCCGAGTGGCTGAGACAACAATTGGATTTGCCTTTGACTTAGGCACATGGTTAAGCCTACTAGGGGTTGCTATGGGAGTCGTTAGGACGTTTGAATACCAGGCGTGTTGTTGCTTCTGAAAATCTCAGCATCAATAATAGTCGAATTCCCTACGGTATTGACTATGTCGTGACGTGCAGAGGCCGCAGATAGTGTTGTAAAGGACTTATTCAAACTGACAGTAGGTGTCATTATCCTGGTGTTGGGTTTTGCCTATTTTAATTTATTCAGTCATTACTGCAGCGGTGTGAGGTCTGGCGAAACGGAGCAGCGCCAATTACGGCAGAATTCTCTAGTTACCTCCCTCCTCGACAAGATAAAATCGACTTCTATTATGGAGAAAAGGGTAACTAGGATCGGCGCATTACGGCTATCGAGCGCGGTCGTTTAGCTTGTGCGAAAGTGAAACTCAAACCACAACTTTGTAGGAACAAATGCGCTGCCTCCATGGCAGATAAGTGGCTCGGAATGTTTCGCAGTACAAAATTATGCAGCCAAATTGCCTCTGTGTCGTCAGAAATCTTGTCGGTCCTCTCACACACTGTTAAGTTTCTGTTGACATACATGGCAACTCCTCCACCCCGGCAGCCTCTCCTATCTCTCCTAAACAATTTGTATCCTGTTAATGCTACCTAGCAGTCACCTACGTTCTCTGACAGACACGTTTCTGTTATTCCTATGCCATCGAAAGGAGTATGTGCTTCTCGTTTTTTCAGTTCGTCAACCTTGGAAGACAGACTCTGAGCACTGGGGTAGAAGAATTTAAGTTTGCAACATTCGACAGTGCTTCGTTTGGTTTGTCTCGGATTTTTTAAATATTATGCCGCTGCCGCCATCATTATGACTGGCTCCAAGGCAACATCGCACTCCCTGTATCACTCTTCCCCCGAAAATAACTAAGTTGCTCTCTCCCGCTGCAAGTCTCCTCTTTATCCCCATCACTAATTCGCAGTGTTTCAGACGTTCCGCTGGAGAATAGTCCGGCTAAAAAACTTCCTTGTGAGAGTTTCCGAGGCTGCTTTTCCTGGACAGAGGTAAGCTAGTCTCCTCGTTACTCCCCAAAATAATATTCAGAGGTCGTGGCTGCACAGTTTTCGATTGTTCATTCATCTTCTTTCCGATTCTGAAGTCAGCGCGAATGATTACATTTTCATTCAAATTAAGCATCTTGTTCAGTACGTCTTGAAGCATATCAAGGCCAGCGGGAATCTTCTCCTTCGGGGTAGGAGCGCTCGACTCCGATAGACCGTGGACGACTACGCAGTGCTCACGGTCAAGAGGTTCATTTGCTCTGTTTTCAGCGGCCTTGTCAGTCGAAGGTCTCACCGGAGTCGTCTGGGGTTTTATACTCCTGTATTTGTGCTTACCCATTCCAACTTGCCATGAGCTTGATTCCACACTGCCAATCGATGGTTCTACCGAACACGCGGAATGGCTGTAAGAAGTTGATGGTTCGCTTCGGTTGTCCTTCATAGAAACAAGAGACTCCGTTGTTATTTTCCTATCGTCCTGGGTATCGGCGTCCTTGTACTGAGGTTTTCCACAAACCTTGTTCTTTTGCTGTTTCGGAGTTTTGCTCTTTCCCTTTGTCTTGCTAACTCTAGCGCTGTTAACCGCGTTTTGCCCACCATCGTTCGCTTGCACGAGTTCCCTTAAAGCAGCCAACTGTTTTTCGAGTTTTTGGACTTTCAGAAGAATATAGGAGCAGCCAATGCACGACTCGTCCTCGTAACCCACAGATTTTGCTGTGAGTACGCTTCTAGCGCGCTTTGCGGACCTCTTGTTGCAAATATAAAGAGAGCGAGCGTTAATCCTGGGTGGCAAGACCATATCGATAGACTTATCTTCATACATAGTGCCGGTCCTGGTCGTGGAACTATCAAAAAGTTGCCGTACCCATGAACTTCGAGATTCTAACAGGTAATTACGACTGCATACGCTAAAGTATGGCAAATTTTCAAAACTAAATGGTCAAAATAGGCCTATTTTTAAAAAGTTGCTGTAACGAAAAAATATGAACGGTATGAAATATATGTAGGAGCGACTCAACCGTTTTGAAAATATCGAAGGCCCTTAATAACTCCTGATCTTCCTGGGTGTCAACGGTTTGTTTTCCTAGGCCGATATCTGCGCGCGAATCGACTCCGTATTCCGTTAGATTTTGATGAAAAACAGATTCGGGCTAAGAGACAGACTTCTAATAAATTTCCACGCGAGAAAAAAATTTCCAGAGCCGCAGAAAGTAATTTGCGACGTACAGTTCCAGCGGCAACCTCAGAGATAATAACTGTGAAGTGGTATATACTTCAAAGTTATCCCTTTTGGAGCGCGGATGTGAGATGGGATCATTTTCAATAGTAAATTGATTGGCAAAGGATAAAGTTACCCGTCCTGCTATTACCGACTCCGTAATATAGGTATTGTTGCAACTTAACAAATGCAGAATTGTTTGGTTGGACTTAGCTGACAATATCAGGCGAAAGATCAGAGCAACAGATCTAGAGGGATTCGCAGTGCTAGTAGATAAAGACTACGGCTATCTCGCGCAAGCCAAATTTTTGGAGCTAACTCAGGTATTGTTACGATTCTCATGGGCAACGATATGGAGCTTATGGAAGGATCTTTAGGCTGCTTTAGTAGCTTTTCAAGTCTCATTTTAGAAACTTCAGGGCAATAGAAGAGGGGACACTTGCTTTTAACATCTTCAGCGAAATAATATCGAGAAAACCTCCAGCTAGGCATTGCAGTAAATCGTGGAAAAGTTCGGATCATTATTTGAATATATACTGGGCCAGTCGAGAGTGCATATAAAGTTATTTTCTAATTCCTTGCTAACATTAGCAATGTCAAGGAAGACCTTTTGTTAGGGACTGTAATAAATCGTGCAAAAAATATGGATCGTTATTTGAAAAAAATGTTGTGCTTTGTCTGACTTCTCTGTAATGAAAGTACATATCGTTGGTACTAAGCAAGGGCGGAATGACTTGGTGGGATTTAGCAGATGATCTTTGACGGAAGATCTGAGAACTGATTTAGAGGCATTCAAGCCATTAACAGCTAAAGGCTCTCAACGCCTATCTCGCGCGATCATCATTTTCGAAGCTTATTCAAATATTTCAACGATTCCTAGATGAACTGATAATAAGCTCACGGAAGGATCTTTAAGCTGCTCCCGTAGCTTTTTAGGTCTATTATTAAGAAAGTGTGGGACAGCGGTGGAAGTGGCCCCTGCCAGCACCAGCCCCGCCTAGCCCCGCCTGGCCCCCTCAATAATGGCGGGGCTAGAGGGGGCTATGAGGGGACTAGGCGGGGCTGTGGAGGGGGCTGTGGCGGGGCATGCAACGCGATAGCCCCGCCTAGCCCCGCCAGCGAAAAAAAATGCGCAGGGGACGCCACATCCCAGCCCACTTTTGGCACCACTTCAAAATATCGTCCCCATTGTCAAATATACGAATTAATAACACACACAGATTGTAAACCGGTGGACAAATAAGAGTTTAAGCAATGAGGGACTTAAACAAAACCTCAATATATTAATATATAGCACAATTGTGCTCATCCGCAGCTACATTCAGTGGACGTAAACGGATGCTTTCTCCATGGTTTATAAGCCAATTTTGATAAATTAGCTCCTTTAAATTCCAAAGAAGGTACAATAAGTGGTGCTTTTGGAACATATCTTTCGATGCAAATTTGCATCGAAAGATATGTTCCCTCTGGATTGAAGCCTTTTGAAGCGTATTAATACGCTTCAAAAGGCTTCAATCCAGAGGGGGCTCTGGCCCCACCCAGTCCCTTCCAGCCCCGCCTATGAAGGGGCAATGTGCTGGCAGGGGCACTCGGCTTAGATGTCTTCCATGATACAAGGTCAAGAAGACCTGCTGTTACGTACTGTTATTATGTGTTGATAGCATTTAAATCATTATTTTAAAAAATATTTTGCCAATCAAGATTGCTTGTAAAATTATTTACCATTTTTTTAATATTAGGAAATTCAAAAATGTTACGTTGTGCTGTTGGCTTTGCAGAAATGTTCACGTTTCCTTCCTTTATGAGTATTCTCGCTACCTAAGATCCCTCACCAGAAATGTTAATTATTCCAATTTTTCAGTTCATGCATCGTGCCCTCACAGAATGCGCACCATCGATGCTCTTGGCGAAACCTTCTGTATTCGTCATATACTACTAATCTGGTCGCATCTCCTTTGCCCTATCCTCGGATGGACTCTGATGAATGTAACAGACCGCATCTGGGTTCTTGTCGCCTCGAGACTGGTTGTCATCGTGCCCTTACAGAATGCGTTCCATCGGCGATTTTGACAAAGCCTTCTATACTTGCCATATACTAGTAGTCTGGTCGCATCTGCCTTCCCCCATGCTCGGATGGACTCGGTTGAATAAAACCGACCGCATCTGGGTTCCTATCAGCTCGAGACTGGTCTTCAATTTCGCCATTTATTTATCTTTTTCAAGGCCACATACAGGCCAGTCCTGACCGACCCGCCTACGTACCATTTTATGAAATCCGTTACACAATGCCATATACAGCTGACATTTATTTCGGCCATGTTGATGTCGGACTATATTCCATTCTGTACCGCCACATGCAGGCCAGTCCTCCCTGTATTTTTCTGATGCTATTTTTCTGAGGGTTTTTTTTTCTCCTGTTAAATTACTACAATCAGTTTTAAATTTTGCTTTGGAGTTTTTTTTCACCCCTCGTTTTTTCATTTTCATTTTGCTGAACGGACTTCTAATCCCAAAAGACTATGTATTGCACTTTGTACAGATTTTGCCTACCTCGTCTAAAATTCGCATGTAAATTTATTTTTACTTGCTTTGATGGGACCCCGACGGGTCTTTAATAAAAATAATTGAATTGAATTGAATGGAAGACAACAACGAATTAATGCGAAATCGCTTGCAAAAAGGTTACTTTCGCAATCCACAGATAAAGGGAGGACACCACTTGTAAAAATTAAATCTAATACACAGCAGTTTCTGGTCGAAGAGTGGAATAATTGAGACAAGTGTGAAAAGCCAATGGTGTGTAGAAGCTTCTGTAGTTTAGGAGAGGAAATATGTGCGTGCCAGTCAATTTCTGACAAAGTAAAATCTACGATTATCTTGACATCGAATGAGGTCTCTGTGATTTTTTCAAAGAGTTCACGCAGTTGGCCTTTATGTCCGGAGTAATGTGGACGATTATATACGCATTCGACTAAGATTTTTCTATTTTGCAGGAGTACCGAAGCGAAACAGAGATTTATAGAGAAGGAAGAAATGTTCAGATCACAATCCTGCCAGCACTTAGCCCCCTCTTGAAAGGGGGCCAAGAAGGGGCTATGAGGGGGCCAGCCTTAAGGCGAATGTGCGAGTGAGGCTCTGGTGTAATGAAGACAACCACAGCCACGTCTTTCAACACGATTCTGGCGGCGTAAACTGAGGCTATCTATATTGCGTGCCGAGTCTGAAATTAGAGAGTGATCCCGAGGTTCTGTAGTGCATTAAACGTCTGCGCTGGACTCAACGATCATATTTCTTATGCCATTTTTACACGACTAATCTTGCGTTGAGGGAGACAATACTGAGCGTATTTCCAAGATGTAGGTTTTGCTCATTATCACTTACAAAAATGGGCTGGTGGTGGAAAATTAAGCTGTTGGGATGAAGCAATTGGTGGAAAACAAAGTTGTTGTGGTCCGAAATCTGTGGGGATATTACAACTGACTAAAGATGTAGCATTCTATGAAAAAACAGTTGAGCTGGACCCAGGAAGAGGAATGTTATTTTGTGGGGTTGGAAAAATAGGAGGCATACAAGTAGGATTTTGATAATTTTGAGCATAATATGATTGGTAATTTAGGTTAGATAACTGACTAAATGGTTTCGAGAAACAGTTAACACTAGAATAAGGTTTTATTATTTGGGGCGCCGGGCTAGCACTGAGATTGGAAAAATTATCAGCATTTCACGGGCTGGTATGTTAGTGGGTTTCACAACTGTGGTGTTTTCTGTAAGTTAACAATAAGGGACAGGAACAGGTAACGATCTCCCGGCACTATTATCAGGCTTATTTAGTCTTGCCGCTAGGTCAGACTTGGATAGTTTGACACGGAAACAGGATGAATTCGACCCAGGCTTCTTAACTTATTCATTACTCTGAATCCTGAAGGGAGATTGGACTTCTAGGACTGGTCCATCTTTACTGTTAGGATCAAGCGTCATGATGAAATTGAGAGCATCATTTGTGCAACCCTTGCTTCTCGGAGGCTTTGTTGAGTGGCTGGTTTCGAGTGACTCAAAGATAATGTGCTCAGTTGAAGAGCCAGATGGAGCTGGGGCCGCTGCAGATAGAGTAAAGATTTTGTTGACGCCCGGTGGAGAATCTGCTTCAGTGGCAAATGGCAGCTGAGTAGGTTGCGAGACTTCATCAATTCCTGCACGGACCTTCCCGTATCTGCTATTGTCTCTGGTGATGAGGCCGAACAAGAATCAGACATTTCAGGCGAATAAAACTCTTGTTCCAGCAATTATGCCTCCTTCTTCAGGATCATCATTTAGCCAGTACCGATTGTTTGATGACGTGTGAGGACATGAAACAAATAAAAGTCAACGGCGGCGGCGGTGGTGGTGGTGGTAGTAGTAGTAGTAGTAGCAGTAGTAGTAGTAGTAGTAGTAGTAGTAGTAGAAGTAGTAGTAGTAGTAGTAGTAGTAGTAGTAATAGTAGTAGTAGTAGTGGTAGTAATAGTAGTAGTAGTAATAGTAGTAGTAGTAGTAGTAGTAGTAGTAGTAGAGGACGTTCTTGCCTCTCAAATCTGCTAGCTTGTCTGGAGATCTGGACCAGGGCCCTAGAAGAGGGTTTTGAAGTTGATGTCGTGTACATCGATTTTCGCAAAGCCTTCGATACTGTCCCGCACCAACGCCTTCTTCACAAATTGAGCGCCATCGGCATCCGGGGAGATCTTCTGAACTGGATAGGGGCGTTCCTGGTTGGTCGGAAACAACGTGTTTGCATCGGTGATGATATGTCAGAATGGGTGAGCGTGACCAGTGGTGTGCCTCAAGGCTCAGTTCTGGGACCATTGCTATTCCTCCTTTATGTTAATGACAGCCTTCAGGAACTCGATTGTGGCAAAATAATGTTTGCTGACGACGTTAAGCTCTGGCAAGTCATTAAGAGTCCTAACGACCAGAGATCCCTCCAAAAAAATCTTCATCGACTGCAAGCGTGGTCGGAGAAATGGCTTCTAGACTTCAATGTGCAGAAGTGTGCCGTCCTCCATCTGCGTCCAACTAACTCTCATTCAAATCAGAGCCTGAGGACATATCATCTGAAAGATATAAGACTCCCCGCAGAATCGTCACAGAAGGATCTCGGGGTTTGGATACAGAACAATCTGAAACCAACATTGCAGTGCCACAAGGCTGCAAAAAACGCAATGGGAGTGCTGCATGCAATCAAAAGGGCGTTCGTTACCTTTGACCAAGACCTTTTTGGGAGAGTTTACGGCATCTTCGTTCGGCCCCACTTAGAATATGGCATACAAGCATGGCGGCCATGGCTTGTAAAGGACAAAGCATGCCTCGAACGGGTGCAACGTAGGGCAACAAAAATGGTAAACGGTCTAAAAAACCAATCCTACACGGACAGACTGAATTGCCTTAATCTATTCCCTCTGTGTTACAGGCAGCAAAGAGGTGATCTAATCCTGGTTTACAAGATAATAAATGGCCTTGAGCATGGACTTAACTTTGAGGACATGTTTCAGTGGCACCTCTCACCCAATCTTCGTGGCCACTCGATGAAGCTACGGACAACAATGTCCAGGCTGAACCTTCGTTCTGAATTTTTCACGCAAAGGGTAGTGGAGAAATGGAACGATCTCCCTCAGTCAGTCGTGGAGGCGACATCCCTGCCACTCTTCAAGAAACGCTTGGATGAGTATTTGTGTCCCCTGTTTTTTCTTGACAGTCTGAATCTGAGCTAAACACCCCGGTTCCCCACATATTTTTTCTCTGTGACAATGCTACTCAAATGAATCAAGTACTATGTATATAGAGAACATTTTCATTGTTACTGTACAGTTATTTCTAACGAGTTGACATGTTATCAATAGGGTTTTCGAAGGCTTTGCCTATCATCCTTATCAAATAAACTGAAATAAACTGAAACTGAAAACTGAATAGGTATACTTTCGCTTTTGAGTTGAGAATGAGTATGTGAGATTGTATATGACGAATAAAAGTGAGTATTAAAAACTCATTGAGTGAAAAACATACTTAAAATCTTGACATATTTATGTTTAGAAATGACAAACAGGGATGAGTGATCGATATGGTCCCCTGAGAAGCGCTCCCTTTTTATACCATAATTGGTTCGTTTGAATTACTTGATTCCAGATAATTTCTCTGCACATCGCACCCATTCGTACGTTTCCAATAGAGTACTCAAGGACTTGCGCTTATTTCCCTCAATAAACTGAACTGAAGTGAACGCCGGTTTACAGGCCCTGTCAACGAGAATCTAGGCAGGCATCGGGCTAGCAGTGAAAAAAACTGCTGAGGAAGTAAATGTAGGTGATGATGTTTTCATATATTGGATGGTTCAGGAGAAAACAAAATGCAGTCCGTGAAATGGCTTCATTTCAATAAGGAGAGAATAAAACTGCATTCAGTAGATTATTCACTGTTAAGTTACACGCATCGTATATTTGATTAATGTTAATGACTGCATCAGCAAAGTGAACTGCGAGGCTCTCATGTTCACGGATGACATAAAAATATAGAGTGAAGTTAAGCGCGGTGATGACGCAAAGAAGTTGCAGTCGAACATCGACAAACTGTGTGCCTGGTCGCATAGATGGCTTTTGGAGTTTAACGTGTCCGAATGCGTGGTCTTAGAATAGAATAGAATAGGTTTATTGTAGCGCCCCTTGGGCACTGTCAGCCCCCATGGAACTCAGGAAAAAAACGTAAAACAAACTCGTCAATTTCAACTGCACTTTGACTTCATTAGTTTCGGGTGTCTGGTTAGCCTAAAGAACGCGAATTGAGAGTTTGTTTTAAATTAAAAAACCTCAGTTCTAAGGGAAAATGGTAACAAAATTTTCAAAAAATAACGATATGTACAATATAAAAATTGAAGTTTGCAGTTTGGTAGTTTTCGGGGCATGAATAATATGTCCTTCATGACAATTGAAGAACTTTGATATCGGCCTGACCTTGAAATGATTTTCCTGTTGGCTAAATTTCGGTGCGCTCTGGTTGCTGTGTAGCGGCCGAGGACGTCAAGGGTAGCACACACCGGAGTAAGGGAACGCCGAGAAGGGCTCTTGGCCGGGGTAGACCTGAACGGAGCTGTTAGCATTCCTTGATACACATCCATACACAGATGAAGAAGACATGTCGAATAAGAGATAAAGTGTAATAATACGAGGTTGCACGGGGAAACGTACAATAATCGTTAATAGTACAGGTAGGACGGTTACATCTGTAGAATGACCTGTCTGGGTGGAGAGACGATGCCAACATGCCAACTAGTAACCCGGTGGGGAGCGCAGCGCTGGGGGCAACTGCAGGGAAGGGCCGAGGGAGTGCCGATGTAGCAAGGATGCGAGCGGTTCGGACGATACGTTACGTTACGGTACGACGAGGCGGAAATGAATCGGCAGAAGAGAGAGGGAGGGACACCGGTTATCTTCACCGACACGCGACTACGCCATCTCCACCCTAGGTCCTCGCGCCAAAAGTGTTCACACGTTCAAACAACTCTGTCCAAGTCCAGGGGCGTTACAGCTGGTTGTCAGTCTATCTGGCCAGCTGTAAGGGGACGGTCGCACAGTTCCTACGTGTTTTTCAGGAGGCTTACCATCGTTGTCAGGACTAAGGGCTGGAAAAGATGAATATATTTCAGGAGTAAGAAGCATTCAATGGTAAGTCACAATCAAAACTGTCAAAATACTATTGAATCATGTATCATATTGTTCTTGCTAATGTGAAATTATAGGAGTAGTGGTCGACTGCTTACTATGACCTAATATAGTTCTATATAGGTTTAATATGGCCTTAATATAGACATGCGCACGACTAATATGCAGGGTTTTATCGAAATGTATATGTGTATTAGCTTCGTAAGGGATATTTAGTGTCAGGTGACATAGCTGATGAAAACGAGAAAGGGAGGAAAATAGAAGAATATCATTATCTGTTCTATGTTTATCAATGATGCTATCTTTTATAAATTTGATTATTTTTAGTGCTATGTTCCGGTATTTTTCAATCGGCTAACATCATCAGAGCCCTTTTCGACCAAATTCTATATCAAAGAATTGACTTGAAAAATGTCCTATCTTATTCATAAATAAATGTGTATTGTTATTTGAAAGGAATTTCTTGGTTTTTATTTTAAACTCGATTAGGGTTAGACTTTTCCGGATATAACCTGGAAGAGAATTCCAGATAGTCGCATATCTTCTGGAGTTGAAATTTGACCGTTGGGACTTTGTGAATTTGGGAATCCTTATAATATCCTCGCTATTTCTGGTGTTTCTAGGGGCGTTTTGGTTGGTAAGTAAATTCATTTTGAGAATATCTTGGTCGTGGGTGACCTTGAATAGGAAGTTTAGACCATTTTGAAGTCTTCTGATCCAGAGGGGTCGGAGACCGTATTTATGATATAGTTCTAAGTATGAACCCTGGATGCCATCACTTCCAGACAAAGATCTAGTAAAACGTCTCTGAATGCCTTCTAGTTTCTTTCGGCCGTCTGAGGGCATTATGCCGAAGAAAATTGAACAGTAATCTAGGAGAGGTAAAACATACATTTTGAACAGTTGTATTCTTGGTTCATTTAAGGTGAATTTTTTACATATGAATCCACACAGGCAAGTGGCTTTCGGTGATATTTGTTGGACGTGGGGAGATAAATCAAGGGTATTTGTATAGCTGAGACCTAAATCTTTTGCGGATTGGGCCTCTGTTATTTCATTATCGTCGAATATTATGGAAGGAAGTTTTTGTGGGCCAAATATCAAGAGATGGCATTTTTCGGGTGAAAAGGGCATCTGCCACTGTCTACTCCATTCGCTGAGTTTTCTGAGATCACTTTCAATTGTTCTATGAATATTGGCTACTGTATTCCCGTTATATGCATATGCAATTTTAAGGTCGTCCGCATATAAAAACGTCTTAGCTGCGACAGATATGGCCGATAAGTCGTGAATATATATAAGAAATAGAAGGGGGCCAAGGATAGTGCCTTGAAGTACTCCACTGGTAATAGTGGATGGTTCTGAGACGACGTTTCGAATTTGCACCACCTGGTAACGGTTTTGAAGATAAGATTTAAGAAAATCGAGAAGGGGTGGCCTAATTCCACGACTTTTTAGCTTTATTAGTTGTCTTTTATGGGGGACTTTGTCAAAGGCCTTTCTTAGATCGAAGTATATTGAAGCTACTGCGTTTCCATCATCTCTGCTGCTGGAAACGAATTCCAAAGAAGTAAGGTGGCAGGACTGACATGACTTTTTGGGTAAAAATGCATGTTGAGAGGAGGGAATGAAGTTGGCGTTCATGAGATGGTCTAGAAATTGGTTGTATACTATTTTCTCGAGGATTTTAGCTATAGTCGGTGTTCGGTGAACACCACGATAGTTTTTGGTATGAGATCGGTTGCCGCTTTTAAATATGGGCGCAATGGTCGAGTATTTCCACATGTCCGGAAAAATTGCATTTGACTGGGATAGGGCGAATAACTTAGATATGAATAGTGGAGCATATGTCATATGCTTCAGAATACATGGTGGGACTTTATCTGTCCCATAGGAGTTGGTGTTTGATAGTTGTTTGATGGCTACTTTAACAGTTTCTTCGCTAAAACGGATCTCACTAAGGATGCGTTCAGTCATCTCGGTCGGTTGGGGGATGGTTTCCACTTCGACTGTGTAGTTAGCTGAGAAGTATCTGTTGAATAAGTTTACTATTTGTTTATTATTGATTATAACTTGCCCAAATTCATTAAAAATAGTTCGTGGTCCTGACTGTCGATGATTACTCATTAGTTTCTGAAACATCTGAGCTGTTCGTTCGTGGGATTCTAATGCCCGATGTTCTGCTGCTATGGTCATTTGTGTTTCTATTTTCGTGACTAGGTCGTGAATTTCCCTAGTTCGTCGAAGTGTGGAAAAATAACTCTCAGAGGGGTCGCGTAGCTGTTTTTGTAGCTTTTTTAGTTTAGTTGAAAGGAAGTTCGGGATTGGTGATTTCTTATACGGGAGTTTTTCGTCTATCAAGGTATCTCGAATTACAAACATTGTTCATGGAGTCCTCGTCACGATTTTTTGGGTTTAGGCGGGTGTTACTAAGATAGGGTGCTAGTTTTGCGTTTAAAGGGAGTGTTGATATTATTGCTTTGTGGTCACTTTCAAAGGTTGCGCAGTCGTAGTGCATATAGAGGGGCCAGCTATCGTTGGTGAAAATAACGTCTAGTATATTGATTCCTCGGGTGGGTTCGTCAACTATTTGCGTCCAGTTATTAAAAATGATTGAAGACAAGAATTCTTCGTGCCTGGTAGGTGCTGATAATTCGACCCAGTCTATTTCTGGGCGGTTTAGGTCGCCTGCAATTAGCTTATATTCAGTTTTTATGTTAGCTACATTGCTTATTAAAAGGTTGAGGCTTGTGTCATCACTACTACATTCTGGAGGGGAGTAGAGGCATCCGATTAGTATGTTTTCCTGGGCATGAGATTTTATTGTGGCAAAACACGCTTCTCCAGCAAAGGTTTCGGTTGGGACATCAGTACCAATTTGCTCAATGCTAGTTTTGATGTAGATAATACAACCTCCGCCTCGTTTATTAACAAGATCCTGTCGATAGAAATTATAGTTTGGGACATATAGCGAAGCATTCGATATAAGTTCATTTGTCCATGTTTCTGTAGTGCAAATTACATCGGGGTTATATATTTCAACAAAAGTTCTAAGTTGGGATATTTTGTTGACAATCGATCTCGAATTTATAAGAGCTATCTTTAGGATGTCGGATATGGAAGAGGTGGGCTGTGGTGAAAAAAAGGATTTCTGGGGGTACTTTGAGTGAGTGATGGGCTAAATGGAGGTAGGTGTGTGGTTCTTGGAGGATATGGTGATGTATGACGTAGTGTGAGTGCATGGGCTAGTGTGTATGGACTGAGGGTACATATGGGGATGTGCGTTAACTAGGTGGTAATTGTACCTAAATGGAGTTTCAGTTGGGGAGGTGTAAAAGCCAAAGTAATTTGAAGGGTTGTAATTAGGTGGTAAGCAGTTTGGAATGCTAGAAAGGTTTAGCTTATTCTTATGCTATGCAGGTGGATTTTGGGGAGTCGAGATGCCGTTATAGAAGCTTGTTTGTTTTTGGTTAGAGTTCGGTGGGCTTCTATTTGTTATGTCAACAAACCTAGGGCGTTTTGGTTGTGTTGGTGTGCTTAGTAAGGCCTTTTGGTTTATGTGTCTTGTTTGGCAGTCGTTTTCTATTACTGATTTATCGGTCTTGGGGGATGTAGTAAAACTATCTAAAGGTGTCACATCTATCTCAGGGTGTCACATGACTCGGTCCGGGATCTGCATCATCGTTCTGTTCTGGTTGAACGTTGTTATTTTGTTGTGCCTCCCTCGTTTGTTTCTGACCAGCAGTCCTAAATACTTTTTCAGTTGCGCGTTTTTTTATCATGAGAACTAGAGTCATAAGTACTTGCTGAAGGTCCTTCTGCGGGGGCTGTGGATTTATCATTTGGTTTACGCTGGCCTGTGTATTTATTTTTATTAGTGCTAGAAGTAGAAGTAGTGGCTGAAGGTTCAGTTGAGGGACCGGAGTGCTGATTATCGTATTTGTGGCTGGTGTCTTTTCCCGGAGTTTACGTCTTTGCACAGGTGTAAATCTGGACCTATAAATGAGTTAAGGTTCCGCAGATTTCTGTTTAACTCGGGATTTTGTAGGACAATCTCAGCTTCGGTCTGTAAGTAGAAGGTTACTAAGACGGGTTTATTTTTGCTTCTGGAGTGAAGTCTTTTAGTGTTAGCTACTCTGATGTTTAAGCCACACGAATGTATAAAATTTTGAATTGATGGTGTCGGATTAACGGCGTGGGGTATATTACGGATAATTAAATTGATCCTGCGTTTCGATCTATCCGCGACTTCTGACGAAACTTAATGTATAATCGATTCAATTTGTGGTAGGCTCGTTAGGCTGTTCGTGAATCTATTTTAGTCTGTTAGTGAATCGAGAATCGTAAAAATATGTTCATGTTTCTCGATGAACTTCGGTAAACGGACGATGGCCGAAAGATCTACTTTGTCGACAGCAAACGTTACATCGGTCATGGTTAAATGGAGAGAGTGCAATGGATTTATGTGTTATTTTCGACAGCTAATAAAAATCGACGCAAAATCGACGCAGAAATATGTCAAATATTTCAGTTATAAATGAATTTCAACTTATCTCGAGTCTAGGGATTTTGAACGGTTGTGCACAAACGGGCTGGCTTGGACCTGAACACCGGCCGCAATGCCTCTCCCAAACACCGGTACTATATTGACGCGACGAGGTTATAAACTTTGGAAAGACACAGAGATCTAGATGTATGGACGACCACAAATCTATGGCCATCAGAACACTGCAGAAAGATGGTCCAGAAGGCAACTAGTACTCTACATTGGATCAGACGTGCATTTAAAATATTTCCTCCCGAACTCTTTGAAATACTCTTTGGTGTCTTTGTAAGACTTCATCTGGAGTATGGAATGCCAGCAGCTTCACCATGGATGAGGAAAGATACCAAATAACTCGAACAAGTGCAACGCAGAGCGACAAAGATGGCCGACGGTCTAAAGCATTTGTCTTATCAGGAGAGGCTGAATTTCCTTGGCCTATTCCCTCTCTCGTATAGAAAAATAACCTGCAGTCTACTCTGGACGTTCCGGATTGTTCGTGGCCAGGGTTGCTCATTAAGAGCAGAGGACTTCTTTGAGTTCGCCCGTACAAACCAACTACGCGGCCATGCATACAAAGTCGGGAATGAACGCACGCGTTTAGACCGATGAAAATTTTCATTCAGCCAGTGAGTTGTCAGGCCGTGGAACTCGCTTCCAAGCGAGATGCTGACGGCCGACACAGTTTGTGTGTTTAAAATAAAACTTGCTCGTCCAGTTTTCGACAGAAATCGGCTTGTACATCATGACTATGCACAGCCAGTTTTGTAAAATCTGTCATATACAATCTGCTGCACTAATTTACAGTGATTCTATGCACTACCTTATGATTACGATTGAACTGTGACACAATCACATTTTAAAGGCCCGCAATTTTATTTTATTTTTGAGTATGGATCTGCGAAAGCACTGTACATAAAAAGGGTCATCAAGGGCTCTGCCTCTAACCCTTCAATACATACATACATACAGTGTCTCTAGGATAACCAAACCTACTGGAAAGGCGTTTTTAATTAAGTAGATAAAAGGGAGATAAGTATAGCCTTTGAAAACCCTGTTTGCAGATATGGACTGAAAAACGTACATATGTGAACGTGGAGGTACGGGTACATTTTATCAGCTTTTATCAAGTAAATACATGGCCACTGTATAAAATGGCATCAAGTCTTCGTTTAAATGTCTCAACGCTTTCCACCAGAACAACTGAATGAGGTTGTTCGTTCAAATCTTCAATTATTCGATGAGAGAACAAATTCGCCCACACATCAAACCTAACATAATTTGTCTTCATTTGATATCTGTGATCCCGGAAATCTGTCGTTTGTGCTACTTCAAAAAACCGGCCAATTTGATGGCACACTTGACTCCTTGTAGGGTAGGCTCTTCAGACTACCGACTAGGTTAATCGCTCTTCGTTGCACCTTCTCCAAGAGAGTGCAATTCAGAGGCGCCATGCACGAATACCATATTTCAAAACCGGCTGGATAACGTTCCAAACAATCGACCAAAAAGCTCTTTGTTGAAGTTAAGAAAGGGTCTCCTGATCGCTCCCAGGGTGCCACAGGCTTCTTTGCTATCTTAGCGCAATGAAAAGAGGGTTTGAGAGTGGGCGTCATCCACACACCAGGTCTTTTACTTCATTTACAAGGTCGAATTCGTGACTGCTGAGGAAATAGTGACATTCAGATCCCAAATCCTATCTGTAACTAGACCAAGTCTGATGAATTGGCATTTTAAAAGCCGATGCAAACACGATCTTCCCATCCCTCTTATGCAAGATATTTAATCTTGCTCTTGAAAGTGAAACTTATCCTACCTTGTGGAAGGAATCACACATTTTGCCCATTCCTAAGCACGGCAAGTCTACATCATTTGATGACTTTCGGCCAATAAACACCCTCCCTGCAGTTTCGAAAATCTTAGAGACATTGATCAAGGATAAGATGATGTGTCACTTAACAGCGAACAACTTACTGAGTGTTGCTCAGCATGGATTCCTCAAAGCTCGATCTTGTGACACCTGTCAACTCTCTTTCTTTGACTATGTTCTCCAATCTAGGGACCATGGTTTTGCTCTTTACACAGTATATTTCGATTTCACTAAGGCTTTTGACCGTGTTGACCATGCTCTTCTCCTCTTGAAATTGTCATCTTTCGGAATAGGTGGCAAACTTTTGAATTTTATATCCTCTTATTTGGGCACTCGCACACAACGAGTTAAGATTTCCAATACCATCTCCAACCCCACACGTGTGAGGAGTGGAGTCATTCAGGGTAGTGTACTCGGCCCGCTTTTATTTTGCCTTTTCGTTAATGATGTACCCGATTTATTTCAGAATGATAAGCCTTTCATGTATGCCGATGATCTTAAAGTTGCATATCGATATAGGCCGGCAGATCATGACATCGTGCTTGAGCTCCTAAAGAGCGATCTACAGGCTTTCGCCCAGTGGTGCCGCACATGGCGCCTTTCTCTTTCTTGGCATAAGTGCTCAGTCATGGTGGTTGGCGACGACCGCCAACCTCAACTAAGTATTGAAGGTCACGCAATAAATGTGCCAGGGGTTATAAGGGATTTGGGCGTATCATACTCCAAGAGTCTTAATCTCTCGGAGCACTGTGCCTTGATAGTCTCCAAAGCACGTAGAACGACCGGGTTTATCCTCCGAAATTTTAAAACTAGGGACATTAGAATGCGCCTTTTCAACATGTACGTTAGACCTGGTCTGGAATACTGTTCGTTTTCATTTAGCCTCATGCGTGCTACTGAGCGGAAGAAAATAGAATCCGTTCAACACTTTTTTACTAAGAAAATTTTAACCCCAGAACACCGACATTAGTCTTACCAAGAACGTTGCCGGCTTACAGGCCTCGATCCTTTATGGTTCCGTAGATTACAAAAGGGACTATTTTTGCTATTTAAACTCTTATATAATCACACATTTAACCCGCTCACCTCTTTAAGACATCATATCCACCCACGACGTAACAGTCACCGTGAGGTCTTCTTATTTCTGCCTCTGGCACGTACTGTTAAATATCGTCGGCTCTTTTCTGTAAATGCAATTGCTATTTGGAATAAACTACCCATGAGTGTGAAAACTCTGCAAATTTTTCCTTTGTTTAAGAGAACTATTACTCGATTTTTGCATTCAGAAAAGCTCCCACAAATTTTGAGTGCTGAATCTACTGATCGACTGTACCGTAGCGATGGCGCTTGTGGTCTCTGAACACTATGGCCGGTCTCACCAGCTGTTCCTCAACGCCTCTACTTTGACTATCCCCAACTTCATGAAAGGAATTTGACGTCCGATAATCTCCGATACCGTGCAACCTCCCCCCTTCTTGACGGTCGATATTCTACCACCGCCGACAGTTTTTTTTCTCCTGAGCCCTCCAAACCACAAAAACCACCATCAACTATATTTTTATGCCTTAAGCTCAGGAGTTTTTTTTCACTGCTGGTCGGATTTGTGTTTAATCGCTTCCCTTGACAATGCCTGTAAACTGGCATTAAATAAAAATTTATTTATTTATTTATTTATGTGTTGAAATTGAGATTTAGAAGCCCTTCATCACATCACTATTGCAGTCGATCTAGGTTTTTTGTAAGTTTAGTGCGTCCTCTGGTTTTTCAGTGGAACTACACACCTTCAAATCATCAGCAAACATTACCTTCTCGCGGGTTAGGCAGTCTAGGCAATCGTTAACATATATCAAGGACAGAATGGAACCCAGGATGCTCCCCTGCGGAACACCGCTGTGAACGGTTTCCCAATCGGCGATCAGCCACAAATGCAGTTGTGTAAGGACGCTCTATCGGCGTGTCGAAACGCACTGCAGTGAGCCGGAAGACAAAATTGCCGAACCACAATACCTCCGACGGGTCTTCAAAACCAATGGCTACCCGCGTAACTTCGTTGACCGCTGCATACGCAAAAGGGACGAAAGGCCTAAGTGCACGGACACCAAATCTTGGCGGACACTTCCGTATGTCAATAACGTTTCGGAAGCTATCGGCCGCCTTCTCGCACCACTTGGGGTTGGAGTGGCACACAGACCGGAGGCAATCATTACGCGTCTGGTCATGACACCGAAAGACCCACTGCCACGGCTAGAAACGTCTGGAGTCGTTTATCGGATCTGGTGCAGTTGCGGACAAAGCAACTACGCCGGAGAAACCGGAAGACAGCTCCGAACGAGAATGGCCGAACACGCGGCAGCGGTATGCAGAAATGACGCCAGCTCTCAAGTTGCGGCTCGTTCGACGAGGTCCGGCCACACATTCAAATTCGATGAGGCCGAAATTCTCGCAAGAGGTGTCAACCGCGTGAGGTGGGAGCTACTGGAATCATGGTCTACTGCCCCCAGTCCATCAACAAGTGCAATGATCTTCCCACTCCATACTTCGCCTAGGCGGAGTAACAAGCCATGCGGGGAGCGCAGAGGTGAACACTTTTCGCAACACCGGGGTCGGTGCGTCAGATGGTCGAGCAATCATCACGCCAACATCCAACGCACGTGATGAAATTGCAGCAATTGTCGACTTGAATGTCGGCAATCAAGCAATGATCACACCAAGTGCGACGATCCCGGATGAAGGGGGAAGTCGTGAATGTTCATAGGTATGCGGTAGCATGGCTACTGCATCCTATAAATACCGCAGCCCCTTGTGCAACAACCACCCGTTTCTGCTCTTTTGTCTCTGATGATGATTCGAGTAGGACTTCGAAACGTCAGGCTAATAAAGCTCTTGTCCCGGCGATCTTGTCGCCTTCTTCAACAATTATTACTATTAAAAATTCCGGCCTAGGCGAAATTCCACACAAATTGCTGAAGGAGCTTTTTGACGTATTGGCCAGACCGCTGAGCATGCTTTTCACAGACTCGCTCGAAGTTGACTGTATGCCTGTTGAATGGAGACCTGCACGAATCCCGCAGCCACATATAGGCGGCAGCAAGGTCTTTAAAAGCAACTGTAGACTAACCGGCCTCACTGTGACCTTCAGTAAAATTATAAGACCAAAAATCAAGCCAGTGTTGTCTCCAACACCAAGCTCGTGAGGAGTGGATTCATTCAGGGTAGTGTGATTGGGCAGCTATAATTTTGCCTTTTTGTCAACGACAAGCCAAATTTATTTCAGCTTGGCAAACACTTCATGTTTACAGATGATCTGAAAGTTTCATATAAATATAAGCCGGCAGATCAAGAAATGATGCTCGAATTCCTAGAGAGCGACCTGCAGGCCTTTTCTCAGTGGTGCCTCACATTGCGTCTTTCTCTGTTTTGGCATAGGTGTTCTGTTATGGTGGTTAGCAATGACCACCAACCCCAACTGGATTTTGACTGTTACGATATCGATGAGCCTGAAGTCATCAAGGATCCGGGTATGCACCCAGAATATGGCGGGCGATGACCAAAACCCTAACGAGACTAGAGCGTATTGTTGTTGGTTGACCTAGAGAACCCACTTGAACGGGATGCTGCCCCGGGTCGACGAAAGCTGGGGGAAAAAATTGTGCTCCCAGAAGAGCGATGGTAATCAGATCCATGGGAGTTCGGCTCCAACAACCGAGCAGCTCTCTGTATTGTGCTCTTGAGGTCACCCGGGGATTAAGACGTAAGGAATACGCCACTTTGCCGAGTCCAGGCCGCATTTGAAATGGTAAAGGACCACCTGGTATTTGTCAGCTGCCTACAAGGACAGGTAAGCGTCGGAGGCCAACCGCGCTAGATCAGCCGCGGACTGCTCAGGTGTTCCTCTTAAACGGCGACGACGGTGTATGAGTCGGTGGATGGCATCTTCGATTGCCAAACGAAGCTGGAACAGGCGTTGGATTTGTTTGCACAAGCTAACAAAAGTAGTTGAAACTGACAGCCCGGCGTTGAGAACATTATATAAATAAATAAATTTTAATTTAATGCCAGTTTACAGGCATTGTCAAGGGAAGCGATTAAACACAAATCCGACCAGCAGTGAAAAAAAAAACTCCTGAGCTTAAGGCATAAAAATATAGTTGATGGTGGTTTTTGTGGTTTGGAGGGCTCAGGAGAAAAAAAAACTGTCGGCGGTGGTAGAATATCGACCGTCAAGAAGGGGGGAGGTTGCACGGTATCGGAGATTATCGGACGTCAAATTCCTTTCATGAAGTTGGGGATAGTCAAAGTAGAGGCGTTGAGGAACAGCAGTAGAGGCGTTGAGGAACAGCTGGTGAGACCGGCCATAGTGTTCAGAGACCACAAACGCCATCGCTACGGTACAGTCGATCAGTAGATTCAGCACCCAAAATTTGTGGGAGCTTTTCTGAATGCAAAAATCGAGTAATAGTTCTCTTAAATAAAGGAAAAATTTGCAGAGTTTTCACACTCATGGGTAGTTTATTCCAAATAGCAATTGCATTTACAGAAAAGAACCGACGATATTTAACAGTACGTGCCAGAGGCAGAAATAAGAAGACCTCACGGTGACTGTTACGTCGTGGGTGGATATGATGTCTTAAAGAGGTGAGCGGGTTAAATGTGTGATTATATAAGAG
>CACRXP010000562.1:47234-58972 GCA_902702965.1 Spirometra erinaceieuropaei
CTCAACGTATGAGCTGTTATAGTTAGTTGACAAAAATGTCGGAAATTTTACGCCTGTATGTGAGATCAGAAAGGGGCAACTTTTAGTGCAATCGAGGATTTGTCACAAAATCGTTTGTTGCCAGTGCATTAAGTAATAAAAATGGTGGAAAAATTTCTGTCCCACAATCGTGAGGCCATGCATTTCAGTTTCACTGTCATTACGTCTAGTCCACCATATTACCTAAAATTGTGAAAATGGTTGTCAACTACAAAATTTCTGGCGATAGTAATGGGGATCCCGATTTCATCCCGTGTCGTCTCTGTTCACCTCCATACCCTTAGATTAGGAAAAACTGCACAAAAACGTCCTCCAGTACAACTGTTTAGACCTGTATCTAGAAACTAACTCCCAGCTTCCCATAAAATTCCATCGCTAAATAAAGCAAGCCCCTATTGGATTACTCGCCCCTGGCTTTCTCGCAAAATCACATTGTGGAACCTAGCGGCTACGATTTCTCCGCTAGTTAGTTTTGGCTGCGGTACGCAGACGACACGCCTGTTTCTTATTAGAAACGCCCCACAACACTGTAGACCCAACATTTCCAGAAATTAGACTCACTCGAAAAGGGAGTTGGCTAAAAGCTCCCGTTTACAAATGTTTTTGTTCAGCGAAAGGCTGGCGGAGCATCACATACCAGCATACCATTAGGAGGCTTTTGCTGCGGTTGCTCTACGCTATGACGACAGCTACCATACGTCTTGCAGACAGAGGGCTTTTAGCAGCCAGCTTAAGCAAACAAAACACACTGCTATGACAAGGAAGGCTACCGAAAATGGGCACCCCAGAGGTCTTGTACAAAGATTCACGAGTTAGCACGCATAAAGAAAAGGAAACTAGTCAGTTCCAACCAGATGCTGTAACTAGGTAACTGGCATACCATTCCTTACATTAAAAGTGTATCTGGATTCGTTGAAAGACGCCAGGGGAATGGCCAAGTACAATTACAAATGCATTACGTTATTTTGCAAGTCCATTCCCCCGACCAGGCCACAAGACATGTTCGTTCCGTCATGGCTTGAGACTCAGTTTGAATCCCTCAGCGGGAATCGTGCAGCGACTAGTGACATATGTGAAGTGAGAGTACCGACAAAGGCTAGAGAGGCTTGAGTATGGTGGACTTTAATAACACTCGATGACCAAACAACGCCGGCTCCATGGTTCAGGTGCGGCAAACCTGGGTTTGGATGAAACTGACTTATGACGGCAGATAAGCCAGAAATTGCCATCGCACTCTCTTCTACCTTACGCACCTAGCTTAAAAAACCTAGGCATAGGATAGACTATTTGGATAGGAAGTAAGTCGTCTACAAAGAAGCATACGACGCCTGCGGTACAGCATGTTGTGGTCGTGCTGGGAAATCTGTCTCCGCAAATTAGCAGTTAAGAGGCTTGACCACCTGTCCTAAGTTTCCAAGCATGTGGTGGATACGGGACTCCTTCATTTGGGACATACACTTTCCGCATCTGCCTTGACTGTTCGCACTGTCCACGCACATCCAATCATCGCATGGGCCTATTCCATCACACGCGTACCCAGAAAAGCGGGATTCGCCGCAGTATCGACACGCCTAACATGTCCTGTACATCCTCCAACTCTCCCATCCCGGTCCATTAAATTCATCAAAACTTGCGCGGCATCCACTGACAGCATCAAAGAGGCAACCGATTAAACATCCCCCAACCTGTCCTACCCACACTGTCGCCGCACATTAGTCTCACGCATCGGCCTGGTCGGTCACAGAGAATGACAAACCAGTCCCTGGAGCACCAACATACACCAGACGCCACCGCCTCAACTGCCCGCATTGTGTTATATTCAGCCATGGCATGGACATAAGCGGTCACATTCACCTTCATGAAAACCTGCGGTAAATTACCACAGACATGACCACATCTTCGCACACCCACATCAAAACAGGCACCACACGGGAACCTTCACCATTCCACACCATCGGCATCTCTCACGCAAGTGGGACATGCACTCCTCGGCCCCCTTCCCCACTCGGTCCGTCTGTTACATGTGAGATCCGAACGTCCTAACCCCTGGTGTGTGCGCGTGTGCCTGCATGGCGGGCGGGGGCGTGCGTGTGGCACGCGCAGACAAGCTCTCTAGCTCTGTCAACCAATGCGCCCAGCCGTAACAGTAGACTCGTGCTTGGGTGTGGGAAGATAGAGTGAGGCCGACTGCTTCAGCGTGCATTCCTCGCCACAGACAATCTGACGCTCATGAATCTATCACGTTGCGCCGAAAGCCGTAGCTTAAAAAACTGCCAGCGAACGGTATGACTCGGACCTCGCAGTGAGCCCAGTGTGTGTGCGTGTTGAGTGGCCAACTGATGGACTAAGAATCAGGCCGCAATGGCTCCTTCTTAATGTGACCTCTATGGAACTCCCACCCAGTAGGGTCCGAGCTGCCCTTCTTTCTTTTTTGGTGTAAGTCCTTGTCAGCGTACGTTGAAGACGAGGGGCTGTGGTGGTACGCCTAGCTGCGGGTTATTGTCGCGCCAGCCACCTGCGTCCTCTTCCACCTTTGGTCTTCATGACTGTGATGACACCAGGCCCAGGTGGTAGAGGAGGGCGAAGTGTGGTCGATGCAGCAAAAGTCTACTCTCACCGTCCCTGCTCTCGCCTTGCTGTGGAGCACACAGTAGACACCGTCGGTCACACGGTCGAACTGTCGGATCAAAAAGGAAAGCAATTGACCACCATTTGCACGAAACAAAAGTCTCGCCGACCCTCTCGCTGCCACTTTCATATGATCATATACCACATTGGTGACGTAGATAGTAGTCCCGAGCGGTCAGTCCATTAAAATCGAATTTATTTTCGTCGGAGAAGACTATCTTATGCAATCAATCTTCCCAGATGACATAAAACTCGGCCGAAAGTATTCGTTGCTACGTTAGGTACTTCGCCAACGGTGGCATCCGTAAAAACTCCCGGTATCCAAATAACTGTGAACTCTCCATGGTGCCGTTTATTGTAGTTTATTGTGCGACTTAGACCTGTTCCGCTAAAAAATTCTCTTCGGTTCTTCGAGGTTGCGTTCTAACCAGCATGTAATTGATCCTGTTGGCGTCGGACGTTTCAGTACGTCATATTGATCCGCCAGGGAGAACCCCATGGGGAAATGCACCCTGTCTGACTCAAGGCAATTCTGCACGTTTGACTGTTCAAGCCATCGGCAAAAATGGGCATGATAGGACGAGACATTCTACCAAAAATTTAACAAGACTGTCGAAGCAATACATGTCCTTGCCAGACCTCAGCAGCCACTGGGAAGTGCTAAAAAGATGGCTCTTCAGTACGCACACCCATCATCCGCTCGACACTGAGTCTCAGTTTAAAATAATCGGTGTAATTCTTCCATTCCAGGACCATGTTTACCCGTTGCCTACTAGGTCCTTTCATAGAACCGCCTTGGTAGTGTCCAATTACCTTGATTTCGTTGATGTCGGAGTTAAGCGAACAAATATCAGGCAATCAAGACATTCCCACTTGGCAGCGGTGATTCAGCAAGAGTGCAATCATCGCGGTAGGACGTTTTGTCCAGGTGGTCAGCGTACCGGAACCCAATCTTCCTAACTCTCGTTGCTTGTCTGAAACAGCCCATGCGTCAGACCTGACTGTTCACCTGCCAACCATCTGTCGACGCGCCTTGTATCTAGTGGTTAGTGTATGATACAAGCTCGAACATTATGCGCCTGTACGGGTGACGGACAACTGAGAAATTACCCCTTCGCTATTCCATTTTGACCGAAATCAGATATTTTTTCGCAAAGTGGTTGGCCACACGTCGCTTTGACGGTCAGCGTCAACACGTTGGCAGAATAGGCGAACTGTGCGTAGTTCGACCGCTGACGAGAGCGGCGGCAGGAGTCAGGCCTTGCTAAGCAGGAAATTCTAGTCCACACCCGAGTACTCGCTAACCGTTGTTTTCACACAAGGCCAAGCAAGTGAAAGGGGGCAGAGAGGTAATTAACCGGTCAAAACTGAAGTTTTTCCTGCGGCCATTACTTCCAAAATATGCTCACTCTCATGGCCTTATTGTTGTTATTTTTCAGGTGGAGAACGCACTCATGATCCAGACTTCCGGGGACCAGCCGCCTCAAGGTAAAATTCATCACAGCATCACTACGTGTCTCGCACCACTTGCAAATAATTAGAAGTTACACTAAAACTGTAATACAGTTACTTTTTCTGTCCCTCGGCAAAAGTCTCCGAACCCTTCCGAAACGCTTTTTTTTCGAGCATTATTGAGAGTCGCGTGCCCCGGCTTTAATTAAATAAACATCTCTACCAAGTCACTATTACCCCCCCCCCCACCCGGCTGTGGTGGCATACGGTTGACATGGTCGAAACTGACGGCCGAGCTGTCATATCATTAAGGAACTACTGCTACATCAACTGATAGTCCTCCTGTCTGTTATGTAGCCAGTTTGCCACTAAGACGGGCCACGCGGTAGATACGCTAGACCAAAACAAGGGAGTCCGGCAAGCGTTGTCGGGAGTGCGTACCCATGGCAAATGACGGTGTAGTGGCACGCCCGCTTGCCGGTTTACTCCGCCAATTGGGATCCGTGTCGGCCCCCTATCCGTGTTTTGGTATAAAATCCTGGTCAGTTTACACTGTGGATCAGGGGGTGTGGTGGTACGCCTAGGTGCAGGTTTCTGCCGTGCCAGCCACCTGCGTCCTTTTCCGCCTCCGGTCTTCCTGACTTTGTCTTGACACCGCATAGAGGTGGAGGGAGTGCGGTAGATGCTGCGCAAGTCCACTATCACTATAAACTACTTTACACGCAAATACTTCTTCCTGCTCTCACCTCGCTGTGGAGCACACAGTGTTCATCGTCGAAATCGACGGTCGAACTGTTCGTGTATTGCCGTGGGGATAAGTTGAACGTGCATTCGTTTTAGTGAAACAGGTTTGTGATGCACACGCAAACGATTCATAGCCCGTCATTACCGACTTCATCACATGACTATTGCATGAGTGGTGGGTGATGTTTTCGCTATCGTTGCCACTGCTGGGCCTATGGCCGAATAAACCCATGCATTCGTAATGTGCGGAAACTGAGGTCAGGTGGAGCAGACCGGACGATTGCCAGTTGGGTCACCTGACTGCGACTGACTCGCAGGTGCCCAGCCGGGAGCGCAGGTTCCTCAGTGGAATTGCTGTAGGCGTCACAGTGGTGCAATTGACAGAAGGCAGCAGCACGCGTCGTCCTGGACTTGGCGGTTGCTGCTCCGTGCGCCCCATTCATTACGTCCCCCTTCCGTTGAGGCCGAACACTGTGCGGGTAGGCGAACAGACGCGGTCTTCCCGTTGTTTGCAAATTTGTTGTCTGAGTGTTTTGTGGTGTGGGACGGAGGGAGATTGGGTGGTTGTGTTGACATTGCGGTAGGTGCGAAGGTAGCCAACAAGGCTGATCTGCACCCTGAGCCCCAATAGCCAGTGCACAAATGTTGAGAAGAGTTTGACTTGGGAGGCGTTAGTACCGGGATCTTATCGCATTGCCCCTCCATTCGGCTGGTTATGAAGCTTACTGCTGTCATTCTTGTGACAGATTGCCATGCCTACCGACCGTGCACAAGAATAAGGCCTTTGAGGTCCCTTTCCACCCTCCGTCTTTCTACTTTGCCTACGAATTCCCGTAGCGACGTCACCACAGAAGACCCTCATAGGCAAGTGATCATTGAACTCGCCAACTAAGGCCAGTTACGACATCTTAATCGCGAGGGGGGACCGTGGCTCCGCTATATGTTCGCATCCGCTGTGGTTTTCAGCACTCAGGCACCTGCGAGCAAAAGATTGCGAATCCTGGCCTTGAAAATTCTAGGCGTGAACATGCCGCGTTTTGAGTAGTTGCCCATCGGTTCAGTAGTTTGCGTGGACCCCGGGCAGCTCGTAACAGTAGGCGTCGATCAGGATGACTGAGAGCATGAGGCTTCAAAGGATTAGGTGCGCGTAGGCAGCCTTGATCCCCCCCCCTGTTTGTACTACGAAGGATTCGCATACTGACCCATTGTTTGCCACCCACACCATCATACCTACGTTCATTTGTTAATCAGTGTGGACCATCTCCGATACCCGAACTTCGTAACGATTTTCGAGAGTCTGTAACGGTTCATGATGTAGAATGCCTCTTTGAGACCAACAAAGGCGGATACTAATGCCAACCCAGAAGGGTTAGTCTGTCCATTGAGCCAAAGAGGCCTCTTCGACCCATCCCTTTATAACCTCGCCGCCACCCCATCCCGTAGGAGGGCGCTGTATGCAAGGCCTGAAGTCATGAATTTTGGGGTCAGTGATCTCTACCACATGGGGGGGGGGGCGATTGGGGTACGAGGTTGGGCGACGGAACCGACGGATTGACTGTCGAAGTGATGGGTGACTGCTCCTAGGTGAATACTTGCTTCTTATATATGGATCGCGACAACTCCCATAGTTGCATCAAGTAATCATTGGGACGGTACTGGTCTGGAGTCGTAAGGAGAAATCGAAGGTCTACAGGGAGACGGAGGTGACATCTGGCCATCATGCCGAAGAGGGCATATACCGTCGAAAGATGGGCCGTTGCTCTCAATGCAGCCGGGTATAGCAGTTGAGCTTGATGTTTCTCTACGGAGGTCATCAGGAGGCCAGTATGGGCACTGTTAGTTCGTTCCAGCTGGCCATCTTCTTTTGATGCCAGCCCTGTTTCATGCATAAAACACGGGTTTCAGACCTCCCGAACCTGCCTACCACCAAAATGTGGGCAACAGTGAAGCGAGATAGAGGCGACTGGTCCTGTTTCGGCCACATGTGATCGACACAAGCTAGCCTGATTCCTTAGCCTGTTTTGTGATTGATATAAAAAATGATGTAGGCCCTTCCTGGCGGTTGACCAATACCACGTTTGGGCTTTCTAGAAGCTCCCGTAGACATGTGCCACCGCAGGAAGAACACTGCTCAGCCCTCTCATCAGTCAGTGCTACACTGACTGGGTCTCTTTCTGCGTGCTGACGTATAGTTTTGGGCGTACGACCTCCCTAGGTCCTTTCAAGCCTCCAGCACTTAAGGCTGTAGGGCTCAGTCCGGAGTGCCGCAAGCCGGAAATGATTAACAAATTGCGCCGGTCTACGCTGAAGCTAGCTGACATTTCAAAGGTTTAGACATGCCTGGGCCGGCAGTTTGTTGAGCACGTGCATCCCAGGGGTGCGGTGACATGTGCGTGTATACACCTACCTGTTTTTACCGGTCGCCACGCTCATACGCATGACAGGCCAAGTCATGCCCGAACAGTTGTCGTGGACGGCACATAAGCAGCACAAAAACACTCGCACTCAGGCCTACTCGCTTTCACAGTTGCGCAGATGAATACCCATGCTGCTGTACATCCAACTGGTCTGCTAAGCTGTTGCTGGCTAAAAGTTTCAGCCACGCGAGCCGGCCTGAAAGACGAGCAGGCATATCAAAGACATGGCCCCTCGCGCTGACTTTTAGGTTCATTTCGTCTGTCGCATGTTGAGTACCCACACTTCATACCCCGCTGACTCAATCCCTCTTGTCCGGACTGCCGTAGACACCGAGGCCTACGAGGCGTTAATTTCTCAGTCTTGGACTGTACCTGGACTTCAAGCCTTATTTGTTCAGTAGAATAAAGCGCTTGTGAGACTAAGTGGTAAGATGCCGCGAACTCCTGCGCATACTTTTAAAGTAGAAGGTAGGGAGGAATTGAGGACAGCTGCGATCATGCCTGATCTAGCCGGCCTCGATTATGTTTACGAACTGTACCTCTCCACGCGTGACGATCCTCGGCAGCAGATCTGGACTGTTCAACGCGTTATCTTCGCTAACGACGCAGACCGAATACTGGAGGTCCAAGGACCACCTCCATGCCTTGACGGACTGTATCGAGCCAGGTTTTGAGTTGACCCCCTCTTCGACTCCTCCAATGGGGTAACGGTGCTGGATCGAGGGCAGTAACACTGAGCTCCTGAGGTGGACGACGAGGAGCATGTCAAAACCACTTCAGTCATTTTTCTTGGATGGCCTGGGTTATGCTTGCAATGTTGTCGCAGCGAGCGCAGACCGTCTCATTTGAGACGAAGTGGGTGTACTTCACTCGGAGGATGGTCCCCAACCAGTGGTGGTCAAATATCTCTAGTTTTCGCTCGTCCTCCACGCGCAAAGGTCAGCATTTACAATTATACAGAAAGACAGACCGGACAGGCGCACGGTGCGCGCAAATCTTAGTGGCGATGGAGGTACCGCGTCGGATCCACAGGCATGAGAAAACCCGTCGGGCAGCATCAATTCGGGAGACAATGTTGTCCTCACTCTGGTCATTCGGCAGCAGCTTCGCCCTGAGATATCTAAAACTGTCTACTTCTTCAAGTTGGCAGCCATCAATCCCGAGGGGTCCCTTCTCCTGGTCGGGGATGCAGCTTGAAAACAGTTTGGTATTCCCAGTGTTTATACGTAAACGGGCTGATTAAGAGACCTCGTTCACCCGTGACACCATAGACTGCAGATCGCCAAAACTTGAAGCAAGTAAGGCAATATCATCGGCATAGTCGAGACCAGTCAGTCGGTGTTCGGGTGCAAACCCAACACCGTCACCTTCGTATAGGGCCTTCCCGAGGATCCAGTCAATAGCATAGTTAAACAGAATGGGTGACAGGATACAACCCTATCGAACGCCAGACCGAATACCGAACGCTTGGGAAAGATTGTTGCGGACCAGGGCTCTCACAGTAGTGGTGCGATAATAGGCCTTGATCATGGCGATTATTTTTGCCGGTACGCCATCTCGCGCCATTATCCGCCACAGGGACTCACGATGAACGGAATCGAACGCGACGGCAAATTCAATGAAGCAGACGGCCGTCGGTTGCTGATAGCTATGGTGAAATTCGAGAAAGTGCCTTAATGTGAATACCTGGTCCGCAGTTGTCACCACTAAATGACTTATCGGTCTCTGTTTCGAGAGATGCATGAAACTACTTCAAGGACCAGAAAATCAAATTGTTTCCCATTCCTGATTTCAAAGAAAATCTGACTGTCCATCGTAGATCCGAGGACTGATTTTATTTGCACCGTTTTTAGCGATTAAGACCTTTTTTGCTGGCGCGCCAGATTCGGCAGTGGGTCAGTGGAAGTGGGGTTCTTTCGCCTTCACGCCGCGTTAGCTATTGGGCCAAATCACATCCGTAGTAGTTGGCCGTCGGGCTCGGACAGTCGGCAAACCCGCGCGTTCCTCGTTACGTTAAATCTGACACTCTAAGAGTCCTGACTTTGAAGGTTGCCAAATGATAGGATACATCGACCCTTATCAGGACTGAGAGTCTTGCCATCGAAGCAAGGTGGGTGAGGGAAGAGCGGGTGTGTTAGTTGCAGAGCAAATTCCCCCCCATAATTTGCTTCACGTGTAAAGCACTGGTGTTGCACCCAGTCCGTGGGGCACCCGATGAACGTCGTCGCATGCGACGGTTGAATTACCTGAAAATTTCCACGAAGACCATATGAGAGGGTGACATTTTACGGTCTGTGACCAATGTAAGGCAACATTTTTGGCGTGTAAATCGAATATTAAAGGCCTTCACACCGAGCTCCCAATGTGCGACTTCGACTGATGCCATCTGAGCTGTCGTGCGCCTTCGTTAAACTCGCAAAGAACGCAAGAATAAAATCGACCGTTAGGCCAACCTTGCGTCCGGTCTTCGCCTGACTTCGTCCCCAAGAAGGTCCCAGCAGCGAAGTACAGCTGGCGGTGTTCTTTGACAAACGCGGACAGGGGCGGGGGCAGTCTCTTTCGCGCTGCTCCTTCGCCCTCATTTCGGCGCGCATGGGCATACGCTCCTCGCCGTATTCCATAGCCTGAATCGTACCGTTTGTCTTCGTTAATTAATCAACCAGTCCCCACGTGACCTGACAGTTGCACCCCAGTCGCTTGCGCGCACACAAGACACGAAATTCAAAGCCGTCATCGGGTCGTATTCGGCCGCTTGGCATAGCCTCATTTGGAAAAGGCAACAAATTTCGCCCGCTGGATGGTGTTGGGTTCTTTCCAGACATGAACACATTATTATTCCGGAGCCTCGTTCTGTCGCAGACAGTGTACGCCTAGTTGTCGGTAAAAAAAAGCCGATTTCCTGTCGGTGAAATCGGCTTTTTTTGTACCAACAACCACGTCCTATGCAGCGCGAGAAAGTTGGTTTGAAGGGCACACTGTCTGGACTCTCCACAAATTACCCCTGAAAATGCGAGTACTGTGTTGGGAGGGTGGTTAGAGAGGCCACAATGCTTGATTTGCATCGCTTTTCATCTTCCGGACACGCAACTAATCATCGCAACTGATTGGTCTAAACTCGCAAGGCTCCTGCGCACACACACTTCTAGCCTACGTGAACATGCACGTGCTGTGCGCGAACGCTGCGTCGTCGATGCGGACTCTGCTATTGTCCGAGGGCCTTGGCGGGTCGGAAGTATATCCCCCCCTCTGCCTGTCGCGTAGAAGTCGGCACAAAAATTACCAGTTAACTTCACAAGAGGCCTAACTTTTTTTCGATGTGCCTTTTGTGCACCGTCCAATTACCCCCAGTGCTGGGTCGGCGGTTCTTTTGTTGCGAATAGAAAATTGTGCGGTTTGCAGTCAGTAGCGGCGGGAGGAGGCCAATAAATTCCCGGCCGCCGTTTGCAGTTAGCTGGTGTGCCTGATAGGAGGCTAAGGCAGCTCGGTCGGACTTCCCGAAAGTCGCGAATGAGAGCTATTACATAGTTCCGTAAATCGGACTCGGGTGTGTTCCTCAACTAAAGACGCTGCGCTGCTTCTACCCCTCTGCTGAGTCAGATTTTCACTGCGTTTACTGTTGCGAACACTTTTTTCCACTTTTGCGTCAACTGTTTACGCTTTTTTTGACTCCTGTGACTTATACCCTCAATCGCACTTCCATTGGAATGGCGATTCCAAACCCGCTAATATCGACCGGCATTGTTTTTCAGGCTGGGCTACTTTTTTCTTTAGTCTGTAGTGATGGACTGAGACAGCACAGTTGTTTCTCATCCAACCCCAGCCCGAGAACTTCCACAAAAGACCCTTATCGGTCGTTTATTTTCTTTATTTCGATGGAAGGTTTCCACATCAACTTATTGGCACAGAGGTCTAAGGTTATCGCACTTAAGGACACTTCTGCACAGCATTGAGACAACGTGTTCTGAATGGTAGGGGCGCTCACCGATCGCTCTTACGGAACTCACTCGTTCCGTTGTGCCATACTGGCTCTCTCTCTAGCCCAACCAGCAGCCACACAGCGACGCATGATATAGGCAGTATGCCTATATCAACGGACCCGTGGCCCAGTGGTTAGAGACGTTGGACTTTTAACTACCAGGTCGCGAGTTCGAGCCCCAGGTGTTCCACACTTTGGGGTTAAGTATGACTGGCTGACGACGGCTAATAAGCCAGAAATGACCATTCCAGTCTCCTTTGTCTTTGTCGGTAATAACGTGCAACGTGTTTAGGCTAGTGTTTTTGGTTAGCCCTACAACCACCACCACCTGGGCCCATCCACGATACCCACTGACGTCACATCGTTTCGTTGTCCTCCACAACATCGATGAACTTGTCGACTTTTCGGCCTCAACCTGGAGTACAGTAACGCGCAAGCCTCAACAGATCCTCCATGTTACACCACCACCACCACCACCACCA
>CACRXP010000562.1:59074-70293 GCA_902702965.1 Spirometra erinaceieuropaei
CCACCACCACCACCACCACCGTTGTCGTCGTCGTCGTCGTCGTCAAATTTGGATGGGATTTATTCAAAATCTGGCAAAACATCCATTAATTATGTGTGCCTGGTAGTCATCTGGTGGATTCTGGGTGGCTTACTTAGGAAATCCTGTTTGGGCAGTCAGCTTACTGTATCAGATTTGGTGGATTGCAGACGTTGCAGTAGGTTGAGCGGCTAACCTGACCCGATAGTTCGACCGTCGTTGCCGACGATGTTCACTGTGTGCTGCATATCATGGCGATGCAAGGACGATGACTTGTGTGTGAATTAGTTTCCAGTGACAGTAGGCTTGCACAGCATCTACTACACTCCTCCCCCACCCGGACCCGGTGTCAAGACAGCCAAGATGACCGGAGGTTGGGATTGGGCGCAGGCAGATGGCACGGCCGCATCCACACCTTTGCGCTCCACTCCACACCCCCTGGTCAATACAGCAAATGACCAGGATTTTGACCAACAAACATAACGGGGGGAGGTGGCAGGGATTCTAATGTGCACGACGTACGTCGGCATCTGGGTCTGCCACCGCACCCCGAAATGTTGGCATTTGTTATGGTGCGCAAATCCGATAACATCTGCCAGAATCCGATATGCCCTCCGCGTTGGTCTAGCGCCTCAACTACGTTGCCCGTTTGGGGTAACTTGACCCAAATGTGATTAAACTCACGTCTGTCGGTGGGGCCTCGTAGCTAGGGCGGATAGAGCGTTGCTGTGTTGGGTTCAGATTCCACCGAGGCGCCGAGTTTTTCGCAGTTGGGTCAATATAAATTACTAAATATCCATTAGTTGTCATAAAAATCATAATTCCCATGAAAGCCAGGTGCAGTCTTGAGTCGAAGGAAGGCGTGGCTACCAGTCATGCAACGGTAATGAATTTAGGCGTAGATTGATGCCCATGAAAATTTGCAGGCGATTGTGGGTATTAGGATGTGGTGGATGTCGCTGGACTGGCCGAAAAAAGACAGAGAAGCGGGTGCAATGAGAGCCGTCCTGATGGTAATCCAGCAAACGCGAAGTTCACTGTCTCCTTGAGGAGTGAGGCCCAGAAGGAGGAAAGAAAATAAGGGACAGCAGGGATGAGTGGAGACGCAGAAGTCTCCGTGACTGTCCTTGGACGCATGCCACGTCCTCCAGGGTTTGGAGATCCCCTCTGTCCACACGCAGGGAAGGATTTCCTTCATAAGGACGCTTTAACTGCAAATGTCCACGGAGTATTGTGTAAACTTTCGTATTTCCCCTTCCAGGTCCTGCACCGATGTCTTCTGCTGCATCGTCTTCCTAGTCTTTATTATGGGCTTGGCGGTCGTTGCAGGATGGAGTAAGTGTACCACAATTCTGCATCCAAATTTTTGCTTTTTGTTTTTTATGCAACCCGTTCGATCAAGCACTTGGTTTATTCACCCAAATGCCTCTAAATTCCCAAGATGCGCTGTCCGTCTCGACTTGGACAGTCGCCAACTGGCGTGCTAGGTCGGTCTTCCTGCGGGCTAACTGTTAGGCCGCACTCGCTCCTATCAGACATGACTTTCATGACAGTACTCTTTTGTAAGAGATCGGATAATGCTTCTCCAAAGGCTAGTCCGTGCGCAGCTACGGACTGCTATGTGTGTTGTGCGCAGACCTGTCCTCTGTCTCGTCAGTCGTTCCCTTCCCCCCACGCCCATCGCCAGCCCTGTTATTGGAGCTCAGTGGATGTGGCCAAGAGGCGTGAGGTAGGGGCAGCGAAAGTCCGCCTTGATATTGTTGCGGCTAAGCCTATGCCGTACCTTAACCGCCGCAAGCCGCGTCAAGTCTTGGGCAGCAACAGAGCACGAAAGACAGTGGCTGCTAACAAGGATGGGGCGTATGCTGACACTGTTAGATCATGCCCGGGCAAACGTCCACGTTGTCAGCCGTTTTTTATTAGGTGGGAAAAGCAGGGTTAATGATCTCCTATCTCGTGCGTCACTTTAGACAAGAACGTCTATGGTTGTTTGGACGCGCATGTGTCCGTATTGCGGTCGACCAGAGCTGTCTTCCAGACGGTAATGTCAGCGCGTTCGAGGGGCATTTGCAATAAACGTGGCTAGCCCTGGCGCGGCGGGGTTTTGAATAGCGGTGGTTGGTGATGCGGAATGGTGGTTCAGAGCACTATAACCCAATTTGTGCACAAGTTATTGCGTGCTGTCATCACGACAGTGGTGGCCCCCTGATAGACGAACTATCAGATGCTGTCTGGGCGTGAACCGTGCCTATCTAACTGGTAACCAGCGCGTTCGTGGGGCATTAGCAATCAACGTGGCCACCCCTGGCGCGGCGGGGTTTTGAATAGCGGTGGTTGGTGATGCGGTAATGGCGGTTCGGAGCCCTATAACCCTATTTATGCACACGTCAGTGTACTGTCATAACGACGGTGGTGGCCCTCACCGCTTATGCTAGACGAAGTATCCGACACTCTGGGCGTGAACCGTGCCTATCTAACTGGTAACCAGACACGCGTAATCGGACGCCACCGCCAAATTCCATTGCCCATGACTGAGGTAGTCGGAGTTCTAACGGAATGGTCATCTACCAAGACTGATAGCAGTAGCCCAAAGCCCTCCCCCCTCGGTGCCGTCCTTGTCCAAGCATACATGGAAAACAGAACTCTCTCATGGCATATTATCTGAGAGATCTTTTATGCGATGTATATACTAAAGTATATCCGTCAGCAGACTGTGTATCACTCCTCCTTTAAACGTCTGTTGCAAAGGGCTAAACTCGCCACAGTTGGTGCCGATGAAACCCACATGCTACCATTCCTCCCCTCATAAGTCACATTTTTGATTGAGTCGCCCGGACGTATAAATTCTGAGTCACCCTGGTGACCGGCTGGTTATAGGTGCTAAGGACAGTTTCGAAAGTGTCACTTTGTTATGCATACTGACGGAGGCCCAATTCTATGATGCCGTTGGCCAGTCAGTTTGACTTCACTTTTCGACCACATGAGTTGTGTGTTTGTGTGAATCAGTTTGGTGTCCAGTCGCAGCGGCTAGTGCTCAGCGACATGTCTACCTAGTAAGGGGATTTAGTAGACTTCAAACAGCTGTCATGACAGGAAGCGGAGAAAAACTAGGTCTGGCTACCAGCCTGGTTGTGATCTGCCGAGCGAGTCACTTGGTGATTGATAGCAGAACGGCTGTAGGCTAACTCATGAAATGTCAGCCGAAATTTCGAAATGCGTTTTCGAAAAGATTAATTAAGTAGGGTTGTAAAACTAATCATCAAGCAGCATAATTCTATAATAATACAGTTACCTCAGAATACCGGCTTCCGAGCAAACTTCTTTAGGGCTGCATGCAAAAACGATACCCTGTAAAAAATGAATGCATATGTACCATGCATTTTTCTCGTTGATTTTCGATGCCCTTAAAAATTCAATCGTATTTCTTGAGAACCATGCACGAAAATATTCATTCTCTTGCTCATTCGATAGAAAATAACGTCTTCTTCCAATTTTATACTCGAAGGAGGGACATAATTTGGTTTTAAAAAAGTTTCTAATTATAAGATTTTTTAATACCGTGAAATGGCTGTTCACAAAACGTTCTGTCTCTGCATTTACCAATGTGGCTTGTAAAGTTAACAATATGGCTCAAATCCACTGCTAAATTTTAATGAGTTCTATATAGTCTCCTCCTTGAACCGTATGGTTTTCCGTACGCAGAAAAGTATGGCCTGTAGTTTGGAAACCCTGAATGCAAGTGTTTCGTCAGGTCGGGGTTAAAAAGTGTTCGGGAATTGGGAAAGTTTTTGGAAACCGAATTATATGCCCTTTCTTTGAGTATAAAATTAAAATAAGACGTAATTTTCTACTGAATGAGCAAAAGAATGAATACATTTATGCATGTTTTTCATGAAATATAACTGAATATTTAAGAGCATCGAAAGTCAATGACAAAAGTGCATTCTACTTAAGTAGTCATTTTTTACAGGGTATAAGTTTTGCATGCAGCCGGAGAGAAGTTCGTTCGAAAGCCAGCATCCTGCTCTCTTCACGCACCACCCCCATATGTCTGAAAGGTGATATGACCGTTCGAGCGTTTGGACTATGACGCCCACCGCCGCCCTGCAGGTAAACCAGCAGGGGTGACTTGCGTTGCTTCGATCGCACTCACCTTTTCTCCCACCCAACCATTCCCTGAGGGCCATTAGGGTTGTTTCAGTCGCTAGTAAGGCATGTACAGTGCGTGACCGATCTCATGAAATGTTGGCCAAAATTCTGGAATATGATTTCGATTAGGAAGGATTACTTAGGTGGTGTTGTAATACTGATTAGCGTGCGGCATAATCCTTTAAAATTTCGGACTCACCAGGATGTCGGCTTTTGGATGCACTCCTTCTTGTTTTCCTGTAGAAACCGTACTCGGTAAAAAATGACTACCTAATTAGCATGCACTTTTCCTATGGATTTTCGATGGTCTTATAGATTCAAATATATTTTATAGAAAACGTGCACAAAATAAGCTTTCTTTTATTCATTTGGTAGAAAATAACATTGTCTTTGAATTTTATGCATGAAGAAAGTGTATATTTAGGTTTTTAAACAGTTTTCAATTCCCGAATATTTTTGAGCCCGATTTTCCATTGCATCAGTATTCAGCGATTTCTGTCAACAAGATGCATGCTTTCCGCGTAAGGAAAATAATATATTCCTCTATGCCCTTAAGAAGATACCACACAGAGTTCATAAAATCTCGCAATGGACCCGAGCTGCGTTGTACATTTCACCAGCGACAGTGGTAAACGGACATGTGCGGTCATGTATGCATGGACATCGTACTGTCTTAAAAATCCCACAATGAGAAAATTTTTTAAGACCTAATATGCACTTTCTTCATACATAAAATTCAAAGACAATGTTATTTTCTACCAAATGAATAAAAGAAAGTTTATTTTGTGCACGTTTTCTATAAAATATATTTGAATCTATAAGACCATCGAAAATCCATAGGAAAAGTGCATGCTACTTAAGTAGCCATTTTTTACCGAGTACGGTTTCTACAGGAGGACAAGAAGGAGTGCATCCAAAAGCCGACATCCTGGTGAGTCCGAAATTTTAAAGGACTATGCCGCACGCTAATCAGTATTACAGCACCACCTAAGTAATCCTTCCTAATCGAAATCATATTTCAGAATTTTGGCCAACATTTCATGAGATCGGTCGCGCACTGTAGGGGTAAAGCTGACGTGACTGTCGGTCTCGTCCTTGGAAAGTTGACCATCGCAAATTGGTGACAACTGTGTTGCATTTAAGACTACCATAAACACCAGGATCTCATGTTATCAGAACATTTCGCGACTGCTTACCAACTTTTACCTGTCGCTGCATTCTATGAATAATGCAAAAGCAGTACACAACAAGTTGAATTTGTTTTGATAATCAATGTGACACCAGAAAAGTCATGATTCGAAGTATGCAGTCTAACCAATAAATAGGGGTCAGGTCAGCGAACGTACGTTTTCGATTATTTCTGATCAGGCCATTACGTTAATCTAGGTCCAGGTAGAGAAGCGAAATTTGAGAACTAAAGCAACGTATGAACAGTAGGCATAGCTTGGGGTAAATGTTTTCAGACCTGTGGGGCAGCGGGATAATTGTAGTCTAGTTCCTGTCAGTGGTGTGGGAAGGGGGAGAGGGGGGGGGGTAAAGAGGTAGAGTAGTCTGACCGAGTTGTGCTTATGTTTCGTCGCTGTGATGCGACGTGCCATAGTGCGGGTCTGAACTTTCATGACTCAGCTTGGACCAGCGTAATAGGAGGGCGTTAATAAAGGCCTTCTGCGAGTACAAGGCTGGATTTGTTAGTCGTATGGCCACTGCCTCCGCTGTCTCAAGTATCCGTTGGTTTAGGGAAGATGGAAGAGAAAAAGGAAACGCTAGCATAAAAAGAGGTGTGCAATTCAAGGAACTTGAGACTATTACGGCGAGTTCAGGTTTATCTCATGGTCTAATTGTTTGCACAAGTCAGCTTTCTCTCCCCGTAGGTAGACGGCTTCCCAGTGCCAGAGTGCACGAATAAGTACTCAGAAAGTTGTTTTTGGACCAACAGAGTGATCACTATCCATGAGGTGCCAAAGCCAATTAACCAAGCGCTCGACTGACCGGATTGTGTCCGCCCAATGTGCATGCGTCCATAGGTACAGCCTGTGGTCAAACTCAAGAAACGCGATGACAAGGCTCTGGATGATCATCATGTCGGGACTGATAAGGCGTACATTCTACGTGATCGCCTAACAAGTTCCCAACAATATTCCTTTTTGCATAGAAGCTTTATAAGAAACTGTGCCAGACAAAATGTTTACAAATTTGATCCGAAATCTACATTACCTTATATTTGGGCGATTTCCTACGTCAAAAGCTTTTGCATACTTTGTTCGCGCATCCGTGCATACCCTTCTACCGGAGGAGAATATTCAAAACACGAGAGTCTTACCAAAAACACTTTTTGCGCTTAAACATGAATTTTTTCTAGCGCGTAAGTCAAATGAGAACAGAATGTGATAAAAGAGCGTTATTTTTGGCAAACCGGACGTTTTGTAGGTTGAAAAGAAGTCTGCGCGATTTCGTATTTTAAAATGGGGGTAATCAGGCCTTCAGACAATCCCTTGCTTACCCGTACGGATATTTTCCTGACATTTGACAATGCTCCATAATTCATTTGGCCCGATTGTGAAAAATGCAGCGGCCTCGGTGGCGTTCGAACCCAGGACATCTGAAACGCAATTGAAAAACGGGACGAGGAGAGCATTATCTTAGTATTTATATGGCTACTCCGTTTTTGGCTTTTAACCTGACATTTTTTTCGATTATAAAAAGTCCGGTTTTCTCTGACTTTATGCCTTAAAACGCAGTAGTTTACTTACAGTACTGCCAAATATTAGTTGAGCCGCTCTGTAAGTCTTTTAAATGGTGCACCGCTATTGCTGCTTGATGCCGTTTAAATTATTTTCCCCGTAAAAGGCAGAGATATTATAACGTGCTTTTTTCAGAGCCAATCTCCGTCCACTTTTGGCGGAGAGGATTGTTACTTTTCTGTATGAAACAGGTTCTACAACCACGCTCAGTCAGGTTTGCTTTGGGACAAGCGATTTCGTAGTCAAGTGTCTTACTGAGAAATGTTCGTACTCATTCAAAACAGAGTGTAGACGAAGTTCCTTTCTCCGTTGTACCGATACGAGATTCGAGAAGTGTTGATATTGACCTTCCTACGTATTCTGCTGGAGGATTGATCGCCTGATTAAGCTGTCACTGTCTATGCGCAGTGACGTCCGGGACAGACAGCCTATTGGTCCGTTTCCTTTCCATTCTAAATTTAATCTCGGGATGCAGGCTTTTTACGCGTACAGTATGTAACCTAACAAATGAAATGCGCTTTACATTTGTTAAACATCACTAATTTACTCGGAAACCGGCCGAATTTACTGACCAGAACTCTCCATTTGTGACTTTATGTGAAATGAAAACACAAACGAGAAATTAAAATTGATATGACCGTGATTGGAAGTAACGACTTTTTAGAATGACGGAGATTCCGAAAGTGCCAAAAATATTGTCAAATACTTAAACTTAACTTCTAGAAGTACCTTATGTGTTGTCTCATAAAAGTGTCCAACGTTACGAACTAACGCTAATCACTCGCAAAGCGGCACAAACAAATGGACAAAAGCTTTGTGATAGCAATTCACGACTTCAAGCGAAGTGAAAACATAAAAGAAGTATTAAAATCGTTATTAAGTTGCTTTGAAATACCCTTTTTTAGTAAAGTGGATGATTCTGAAAAAAGCCAAAAATCGTTTTATGAAATCGCAACGAAATGAGAACATGGATTCTAGAATACCAGCTTTTTTTAAAAAAAGTGTAAGAGTAATCCAGACATTTTACCAATTCTAAAAAGTCCGATTTTCTTTGCAATTTCATGAAGCCTACTAAGTTTTGGGGCATGAAATCACACAGCAGTTCGGACTTTTTAAAATCAGTAAAATGTCTGGTTCCGTAAAAACGAACCTGCTTGCCTATGCCTTACTTCTCATGATTTACGTGGTGAAAAAAACCTATTTTAGATACGGCAAGTTCCGTTTGGTAAAACGTAAATTTAGATTATTCTTTTCTCGCAAAAAACCATGCTCGCAAACTTATTATAGGACAGCCATTAGCCTAGGGAGCTACCCAAATACAAAGTAACATAGATTTCCGCCCAAATTTGCAAAAATCTGGACTGATAAAATTTTTATAAACACATTATGCGCGCGAAAAGGACATTTTCTGGAAAAGTCTATGCGAATAATTAAAATGCGCAGTACTTTATTTGCCTACAATTGGTCGTCTTAATTTCCATCATCAGGTTTCATGAGTTAGGTCACATACTGCACATACAGTGTACTCATGTAAACTACTGAGTAAATGTAATAACAGAAGCACTATAACGTTTAAGAACGTCAGCCTTACGTGCGTTTGAAATAAATATTCTCTAAGAATCAGTGTTTTTGAAGTACCACACAGTTAAGCGCGTACTGTTTCATTAAAGCTTCCGAGACGAGAACACGATCCAATCATTGACCAATGAATCTGAATATAATTGGCAAATGCAATTGTAGGCATATCGTTTTCTGTGTAGCAAGAGAACATTGCTTCGGTAATTGTTTTCTTTAGAATTATTGCTGGCGGTGGAGTCTGCTGAGTAACCGGGTGTCCTTGAAATGTCCGTGAATATTTTGGAATTTGTATTGCTCTCAATCGACGGTCCGGAAAGATAGGCCCTGCATTTTTTTACCGAAATTAGTAGCTGATTGGAATCATTTACAAAAATACTGTTTTATGGACATTCTTTTTCATTTAGATGGCCGTTTAGGTCATATCTGTAGACTCGTCATACCTCGAACCTCATCATTAACATAAAATGTACGTCTACAATGAAAGTCGTCGAGGAATATGCTCTGGATAAATTGTAAACCATTCGCTTATAATTCATCTCTGAAAAGCACTAGTAGGGTATTTTTATGACGGAACTCCGTGTACTTTACCCGTTTCCTGTATGTTGGAGCGTTTTAGATATTTTTGCTTGATTTTTAGGCCCGCTTCTACGATTGAAAGTCTAAAACAGAGTGACCATATAAATGCTAAGATAATGCTAACACTGTCAATGCTTTGCTTTTCCCGTTTCTTAATTACGTATTGACAGTTCGACCGCGCAGCCGATGATGCCCACCATGTGCTTCACAGCAAGGTGAAGCAGGCAGGGAGATTTGCCCGCGAATTAGTTTTTAGTAGGAGTAGACTTGCACAGCATCCGCCGCACTCGCTTCTCCTCCCACACAAGGACCACTCATCCGTCGCATACCTTAGTCTCCACCGAAAATCCAGACCATAGTCCAAGCCTGACAACCTCGGCCCTAGAAGTAACCCAAATCTTAGTACTAACTTTAACCCCAACCGTATCTCTAACCCTAACCTCCAACCGGATCCGGACAACTCCAATGTCAAAAACACTAGTGAAGATCAAAATCCGCGCACCGCACGACTCTTTCGCCTACCTTTTGTCAGGCAAACTGTTATGAGCCACAGAATACCGTGGCCGATAAAGACAGGAGAGACTGAGATGACCATTTCTGGCTTATAAGACGTCTCCGCTCAACCATACTTAACCCCGAGATGTGCAAACCCTGGGACTTGATCCCGCAACCTGTTGGTTAGAAGTCCAACGTACTAATCACTGAGTCACGGGCTCGTTGGACTGTCGATTGCGATCGGTCATATGTAATGTTATAGGGGCGCTCACCAATCGCGCTACGGAACCCACTCGTCCCGTTGTACCTTGGGTCTACACCACATCTACCCAGGAAAGACGAGAAGTTAAATCTTTGGAAAACTACCCAAGGGGGTTACGTACCCTATCCTTACCGTTGTGTTTACCAATCTTGCCTGATTGGAGCAAGAAATACAAAACCGGCCATTTTCAGCATCCCTTGTCTCTTTCAGCAATACTCCGGATATCTGGATTCATGTCAATTGATCCATTGGCGCCCACAGATGCCGTTCCGAACACCCAATAAATGCGCTATTTGACCTACATTCCAAAAACTCAATATTTAAAATGACTCCTGGACCACTGCTCATCTCTAAGTGTGAATGCCCATTCACAGAGCTGGGTTAAGTGGAGTGTTCTGGGAATGACAACATATTCTAGCCAAATCACTAAGTGAAAAAATTCAGCTGACTGTCAATGCTCTCGATCAGATTTGACAGGGCGGTGGCCCTCATTCATCCTGGCTAAAGGTTGTAGCATGATTGGGTTTCGCCGAGAGGTCGGTCCGAAGTGATTACCGCGCAAAGCCTTTACATCAACACCACTCATCCGTCGTATACGTCCGCCTGCAGCGCAAAGTAGAACACCCATAATCAGTTCAAACCGGTAGGCATTAGCAAAATGGATGAGGAATAGTGGAATGGTCACTTTTCGTCCTTTTCGTCATGGTCAGCTAGCCAATTCCGGCCAGGAAAAGCTGCAGGCTCAAAATCGGATCCCATCAGCAATTGAGGTTTACCATCTGAGAATCTTGTTCTCAGACCGCGGGCTGTCAGCTGAGATCCACAATGGCCAGTCTTCCGACAGCATCGTTCACAGATCAGACAGGAAGGTTAACGAGCGTTTCGGTCCACCTTGAAGCCCAAGCATGACAGTTCGACGTCCACCGTATGCTCCACATCAAGGCGAGAACAGGGACGGTGACTTGTGCGTGAAGTAGTTTATGGCGAATGTAGACTTGCACAGCATCCACCGCACTCTCTCCTCCTCCTCCTCCCACACAAGGACCTGGTATCAAGACAGAGTCAAGAAGACCGGAGGCGGGAGGAGCGCAGGTGGTTGGCACGGCTGGACCCGCACCTGGGCGTGCCACCGCACCCCCTGGTCCACAACAAACGCTTGACAGGATGTTTACAAACAACAACACAGCGGTGCAGAAGGTGGAAACTGACTAGGCAGCCGCGCTCACGACCCAGCGCGATCGCAAGCGCCTCTACCGGCAGGGAACCAGGTGCTAAAGAACTGTCTGCGCACACCAGGCTGCGAGAGTCATGATTTGCTGAATAATAGAATTACAAATGCTCACAATCCTTAATTCCCAGAAGGGTGATACGTAGCTCCGCATTTTGCCTGTGTCATCACC
>CACRXP010000562.1:70516-100149 GCA_902702965.1 Spirometra erinaceieuropaei
AGGAGGAGGAGGAGGAATCGAAAGTCATGCTCACGAACTGTGTACCCAGCGCGATCGCAAGCGCATCTACCGGCAGGGAACCAGCCGCCATAAAACTGCCAGCGCCCACCAGGCTGCGAGAGCCATGATTTGCTGAATAATGGCATAACAGATGCTCACAATCCTTAATTCCCAGAAGGGTGATACGTAGCCCCGCATTTTGCCTGTGTCATCACCAATTAGCCGTAGACTGAGAGGCACTACCCATAAAATACACATGCCAGAGATTATGCATTGGCAGAGACTGGATCACGCAAAAGGTTTCTTCCCACATGCTCACCAGTTGAAATGGTCCCTTGGTAATGATTATCTTCACGTTTTCTTGTGAATTTAGTGAGCCTAGTGGTGTATTCTAAATTTCTGAGGAAATCCTGCCTAGGCAGTCAGCTTTCTATATCAGAAGTCCTGCTTACCGTGTCAGATTTGCTGGATTCCACACGTTGCAGCAGGCTGGGCGGGTAACATGACCCGCAATGTTTATAAACTCACGACTCCCGGTAGGGCCCCATAGCTCAGGTGGTTGGAGCTCTGACTGCACCCAAGTCTTGCCCTTGCTGTCGTGGGTTCGGGCCCCATCGGGGTCGCCGTATTTTTCACAATTGGGCCAAATGATCTATGGCGTATTCGCGAATATCAGGAAAATATCCGTAGCGGTAAGCAGGGGATTGTCTGAAGGCCTTATTACCTCATTTTAAAACATGAAATCACGAGGACTTTTTGCAATCTATAAAACGTTCGGTTTTCTAAAAAATACTGTGATTGTTCACATCCTGCTCCCATTTGAATTACGCGCGAAGAAAAGAAACTGATGTTCAAGTGCAACAGGTGTTGTTTGGTGAAACTCTCGTGTTTTGAATACTCCCTCCGGTAGAATGGTATGCGCTGATGCGCAAACTTATTATACGGAGGCTTTTAACATATAACATCACCCAAATATAAGGTAAAGTAGATTTCGCCTCAAAATTTCGAATATTTTGCCTGACGCTGTTTCCTATACACATACTATGCAAAGCAGGAATATTTTTGGGAACTTGTTAGGCGATCACGTAGAGTGTACGTTTCATGAGTTCCGCCATGATCATCCAGGTCCTTGTCATCGCGCTTCATGAGTTAGGTCGCAAGCTGTACCCTTTGGACGCGTGTACATTGGACGGATACAGCCAGATTAGTCGGGTGCTTGCATAATTAGCTTTTTAGACCAAGGTACAAGATCCCCCGCACTTCTATCCCTACGCACCTCATGGATAGTGGTCGCTCTGTTGATCCGAAAATAGCCTTTTGAGTGCTTGCTTGTACACCGTGCCGCTGGGAGGCAGTCTACACACCGGAGGGTGAGAAGTGACTTGTACAAACAACTGTACCTTGAGGTAAACCCTGGATCCTCGGGAGGGCCCTACGCGACAGTGACGGTGTTGAATTTACACCCGGACATCGACTGACTGATCTCGACTATGCCGATGATATCGCCTTACTTGCTTCAAGTTTTGGTGATCTGCAGTCTATGGTGCCACGAGTGAACGAGGTCGCTAAATCAGTCGGTTTGTCCATAAACGCTGGGAAGACCAAAGCATTCTCAAGCTGCATCCCTGACCAGGAGAAGGCACACCTGGGGATTGATGGCTGTCAACGTGAAGAAGTGGACAGTTTTAAATACCTCGGGGCGCGGCTGCTGCCTAATGGACAGAGTAAGGACGACATTGTCTCCCGAATCGATGCTGCCCGCTGGGTTTTTTCAAGCCTTCGGAAATGCCTGTGGAACCGACGTGACCTCTCCATCGCCACTAAGATTCGCGTGTACCGTGCATCCGTCCGGTCTGTCCTTCTCTACGGTTGTGAATGCTGGGCTTTGCGCGTGGTGGATGAGCGAAAACTGGAGGTATTTGACCACCACTGCCTGAGGATCATCCTTCGAGTGAAGTTAACCGACTTCGTCTCAAATGAGATAGTCCGCGCTCGTTGCGACAACATCGCGAGGATAACTCAGGCCATCCAAGAAAGACGACTGAGGTGGTTCGGGTATGTTCTTCGTCGTCCACCTCAGGAGCTCAGTGTTACTGCCCTCGATCCGGCACCGTTACCCCATTGGAGGCGTCGAAGAGGGGGTCAGTTCAAAACCTGGCTCGACACTGTCCGTCAAGACATGGAGGTGGTTCTTGGACCTTCGGTATTCGGTCTCCGTCGTTGGCGAAGGGAATGGGTTGAGCTGTCTAGATCTGCTGCCGCGGATCGTCACGCGTGGAGAGGTACAATTCGGGACATCATCGAGGCCGGCTAGATCAGGCATGATCGCAGCCGTATCAAGTACAAGTACAAGTACTCGCCCTGGGAAGACGGGTTGCCCGGGAAGACGGGTTGCCCGTTAGCCTAGCTGCTGGCTACCCGGCGCGTCCACAGGTGGCGGATAGTAGGACGACCTTCAGTGAAGGTTAGCTGCGAAATAAGCAGACCCAGGTCTGACGAATAAGCAGTAGCGGACCAGCAGCGACATTGCTACCAGGGTGCGGTGGGCTGAAGTCTGGCACGCGGAAAGCCTTATAAAATGCCGCAAAACCCAATGACGGCATTGTGACATGGCGACCGTAAACCGCCATTAAATAAGTTTACTAGCCACCGCTGCCTTGTGGTTAGGTTTTTAAGACAAAGCGCTAGAGGAGACAACCTCGAACAAACAATCCGAACGGCTGTTGGGGACCCGCTCGTATTCGAAATTCCCAAGAAACCTCATGAAACATGTCCGATTACAGTACTAGGGACATCATCGAGGCCGGCTAGATCAGACATGATCGCAGCCGTATCAGGTACAAGTAAGTACTCGCCCTGGTAATCTCAAGCTCCTAGATTTGCATACGTACGTTCGCTGACCTGACCCCTATTCATTGGTTAGACTGCATACTTCGAACCATGACTTTGCTGGTGTCCATTGATCATCCAAACAAATTCAATGTGCTGTGTACTCCTTGTGAGTTATCCATGTAGTCCAGGGACGGGCGGCAGTTGATAAGTGATCGCGAAGTCCTGATTGTTCATGGTTGTTTTAAATTTTAGTGATCACGGACTTAAACGCCCGTCGAAAATTTCGCCCTTGCTGACAGCAGGAGACTGTTGTCTGTCTTTGGCAGGACGTTGTTAACCGCCCTGCTTTTCCTACAAGGTGACGAAGCTCAGCCGGCTGGTATCTTAAACGATGTTCCGTTAAGGACGCTGGGTGACCTTCGTCGCAGAAGGTACTGTCTGCAGCCGACTGTCCAGTGTCAGGAGGAGAGAAACCACCTCGTTTGACTGTCATGCAACGCAGCCTGTCGATTCCGCACTAGTCCGTGATGCGGTGGATCCTCGGGGAGATAAGACCGTGCTGGTGTCTGTCGTTGCAGGTCAGCGCACCTCGTGCATTTCACTTCGCCGAAATGCAGACATCCTCACTTTGCCCTAGGTCTTGAGCTGGCTGACCGACAGCTAAGACCTGCACGGCGTAGTGTGCCACACAGAGGTGATAATTTTAGTTCACAATAACATTACCGACAAAGACAAGGGAGACTGGAATGGTCATTTCTGACTTAATAACCGTCGTCAGTCAGCCTTACCCAACGTCGAAGTGTGGAACACCCGGGGGGGGGGGCTCGATCTTGCGACCTGTTGGTTAAAAGTCCGACGCCCCTAACCACTGAGCCACTGGCCCGTTCTCCTGTCGGTTTCGATCGGGAATATACAATGATAGAAGGCGATCGTTTTTACGGAACCCACTCGTCCCGTTGTGCCTTACGGGCTCTCTCTCGAGCAGCCGCATAGCGGCGCAGGTTGATGGACACTGATCCTAACTAACAAGCCCCCAATGACTATTTCAGTCCCCCTTATTTTTGTCGGTAATGCTATTCTGTCTATATCCTGTGCCGCTGTGCGGCTGTTGATTGGGCTTGTGAGAGAGCGCTAAGGCACAACGGGACGAGTGAGTTCCGTGATAGGATCTCTGCGCGTCCCTCTACCAATCTTGGTTCAACCCCCTAAAATCGCTCTGCGCTGTATGTGCGCAGTGGATAGGGAGAGAGGGAGCCCTAAGTCAGAACGGGACGTGTGACTTCCGTAACACGATCGGTGAGCGCCGCTCTACCGATCCTAGTTTAACCCCCGAAAATCGCGCTGCGCTGTAGGTGTGCTGGGCTAACACGGGAACTAGATGAGGGCACGGCAGGCGTTGCTTGAGATGCGCACCCATAATGCCTCGCACAGGGGATGTGGTGACTCGCGTCGTGCCGGCCGCCTGCAACCTCTGGCGCTTCCGGACTCTGTCATGATACTGGGCCCAGTTGGATTAGGGGGGAAGTTCCGGCTGATGGTGCAGCGCAAGTCACCGTCCCTGCGCCCACACGGTGGCTGTCGAGTTCTCCTCTGCTCTTTTTTTCGTTGCGGTTGTGTCTTACCTCGGTCAGTATGGTAAAGGATCACGTGCTTGTATACTACTGACTGTCTGTGGGCAGCTTGTGAATATTACCCGTCTAGTTCGCTGTGGCTGATGGATTTCAACTCAAATATTCATACCAACTTTCGGACTGAGCATGAGAGTGCATGCTCTGAGGGATTTGCTCCAAGTTCCTCGGTCAGTCAGTTTCATGCATCATTACCCCGGTCGATAATCTCCAACAGCTCACCTTCTCCCTTTCTCTCTAACCCTCATTTCTAATGAGCCTCCCCTCAGTATTTCAAACTTCTAGTCGGTCCACGTCCATCGTCTTACGATAACAAACGAGCTTAGTGTGCATGCAGACTAGAAGAAGAATTACCTATCTCTTATCTTTCCTCACTCGCTGGACGCTGTGTATAGTATCAACGTCCATCATTCGTGCCAGTAACATTTACTCTGTCTTCTCCTCAGGCTACATCTTCGGCGACTACAGGCGAATTATTCTCCCAAAGGACTCACAGGGCAAGGTTTGCGGAGTCGATTACCCGTAAGAAGACTTGGTTCTGTTCCTTTTTTCCATCTGTGAAGTCGATCACATGCACAACCCCACATGCAACACAAAACACCTTCCCCTGCAGACTTTTCCGCCAAATGTCGGACAATTCACACCGTCTCGCCACCCCTCCGGCCACCGAAAGTGGCGTTGTGCATACCAAATCCCTTTCTGGATGCACTCCAGACAAATAAAACATCCTAGGTGGTCTGCTGGTGACATGTAGGCAAGGCATGAAAGCCCATCCCACCCAGTTTGTTCACCCGAGATTCCTTTTGAACAAGAACTCCCGGTAGGGAAAATGAAACAGTACACCACGGCGAGCGTTACTACTCTGACGATAGTGACGATGAGAAAGAGATCCGCTGTCTGCAACGTGACAGTTAACGAGCCGAGCATAGGAGGTTTTAGCACCTGGTCCTTCTTGTTCACGCTATACATGGTGACCTATCACTCTGTGAGTGCTCAGCTCTCAGGATGTCTAAGTGCGGAGAAATGGACCTGTCAAGTTGACCAATCAAGAGTGGGAGGATGTTCTCTACTAGACAGTTTGTGTAGATGCTAGCTGGTCAGTCCTAAAGACTATCTGGCAGTTTGGAAAGTTTGTCAGCTTCTTGCTTTAGAAAACTTTCCGTCTCCCAAAAGTGACCCCATTATCTTTTCCTAGGGATAAACCAAACTTGGTTTTCTTTGACTTGATGCAGTGCTTCAGGATGGGCCAGAATATCACCCACTTCGGATGTCCCACGCCACAGGTAGGACAGTTTTTTGACTTTTGTGAGCACTTTTGTCCATATTCTTGATGAGGGGTGTTTTACATCCACCAGTGAGCGAAAAAGTATACCGGAACTAGTCGAAATTTAAGTCTTGTGGTCCGTGCGACTGGTGCGTCCTTAAATAGTTAGGGCGGGCGTAGAAATCAGGATTCCTGGACTAGGTGACACTTTAAAAGAATACGAAGCCACGATCATTGGGACGGTAGATTTATTGGCCTTGACTTTCGAACTCGAACTGGAGTTCATCATCAGAGACTGCTGGAGTGCAGCAACGTGTGAACATTTATATCATCGTGCTGTGATGGTGGGCGGGGTGACTACGTCCGTGGCTAGGTCTGATTTGTGCTGCCTGGCCCACAATGGTCCCCCGGCGTGGTGACGGCGTTTGTACTTCGCGGCGATGTGGGCTGCGCCACCTGGTTGCGTGGGCGGAGTGCGTGATAACACGCAGGCAAATCAATGTGTCTATTGATAGAGTTGGTGTCCGACACCCACGCCTCCAACAGTTCTCGCCCCGTCGTGTTGCCGGCTCGCGCCAGTATCCGCGTGTTGGCGAAGTCGAACTCATGGCTGGCCCGCCTCCAGCGCGAGTGGCGACTTGAGATAATTGGTTGCCTTTCCGAACGGTCCGTCTGTGCTCAAGTATTCGTAAGCTGAGACGTCCTGTTTGGCCTGTATAGTGGGAAGGACAGTTATGGCACGGGATTTGATAGACTACGTCCGACTACTCACCTGCATCCAACCGATCCTTCATTTTCATGATCCTGATACGCATGGTAGTCGCCAGATGATGGGCGATGCCCACTCCTAACGCCGACGCCATGTGTTCTGTGGCCTCGGACACATTCTTTATGTACGGTAGGGAGTGCCAAATTGTTGGTTTCTCTCTTCCGTTTGTCCGTCGTGGGTGCGTGCGTATGCAGCGGCTGATAAACTATTGGGGTAGCCGTTCTCTGTTAATTGGTCCCTGAGATGCCGTATTTCTTGCATCCTTCGGGTGGCACTTTGCACACGCGTAGTATACCACCACCATCCTAGGTTAATAAAACTTAATGACAGCAAGGCAAGATATTACTTCGTAGCTGTACTTGCTAGGGATTAGGGCTTGTCTACTGCAGGTACGGCCGCCAAAAAAGATCAGACCGGAAGCCAGCTTGCTCCTTGTTTGGTAAAAGGTATTGCAACCACTTCGTGGCACCGGGTTCCTCACTAGCCTCACAGTGGTCGTCCGCGAGGACTGCGGAGTGTCCCCTCATCGAAATCGTAAGGTAATCTTCGAGCCACTACCTCTTGTTTAATTGAATCGCCTGACTCCTTTCGGCGTTTCTCGGTAGTTAGGCATCACAAGAACGACAATGACGTTACTGTACCAAAATTGGTTTCAGGCGTGCCACTCTCCCCTCTTGCAGTAAACTGCTTTGACACCGTTAGCCTATAAGGTGTAGCTGGGTAGTAGCGCGACCAAACTTTCCACACCGTGACTTTGTAGTCGTGACTGCTCCGACAAGGCGCCAACCTTTGCTTTTTCGGTCTTTCAGTGTACGTATGCGATAACGCCGTGGTTCCAAAGTCCTCGTCTAGGTTTGGTTGCGTCCTAACGCACCCTCACCTCCCTGCTCGTGCTCGCGTGCGCCCTAGGTGTACGCTCCCCGGGCCCCTGGAGGTGCGTTAGAGAGAGGGGGGGGGGTGGGGTAGTAATTTTGCTGGACTAACAGTGTAGCTGCAGGCCGTAGTTATTCTACTCCGACTCCACCCAGCTTCCTTTTCTTTGTGGCTCCAAGCTGGGCTAATCGCAACAGTAGACACACTGTGGTAACCGCTAGCGCGCCTCTCGAACTTCAGCTCACTTTTGTGCGAAGGCGGTTACCGGCCATGTTGTAGTGTGCGTAGAGGCAGGCATCATGCCTGGCAAACCATTGCATCCGCGCTCCTCCAGTCATTTTTCATCATTCGATCACCGGAGGGAGGGAAAGCGTGACTGGGGGCGGATACCGCGTAATGATTTAGCCCCAACTGAATTCGCCACCATACTGAGAAAGTGATAATCTTGAAGAAGGAGACACGATCGCTGGGACAGGAACTTTATTAGCCTGACGTTTCAGATTCCTGCTCGAACCCATCATCGAGACAACAGCAGATACGGGTCTCTGATGATGGGTTCGAGCGGGAATCGAAACGTCAGGCTAATAAAGCTCTTGTCCCAGCGATCGTGTCTCCTTCTTCAAGACTGCTTCCTGGGACTCGTCTCATAGCTTCTATTGACCGTGATTATCCTCGTTAAAATCTACACAGAAACCATTAGCTGAGTAATTTGAACTGAAATTGCTCCCACTGTAGTGGCCTCAGTATCTAAACAAGTCTTTCAGCCTTTATCTTGTCCGAGGGGACGTACACCTTGTTTGGGGATTTATGCAAACTATTGGCGTATACTTCCTAGGGGGATGGTATAGAGCAGCTTCTTTTGAGGGTTATGAACCGTCGAAATTTGTGTGTAGGTGGGGTGGGGTGGGGGGGTTAACTGGAAAATACTAATGAAGTAGAAAAGCAGTTGGTTTCACGACTTCGGCGGATTTATTCACTTCGTGCACTTCATTTTTGTGCTTAATTCCCCCTGGCTTCCTGTTACAGTAGATGTGCTAACTCATGACACGCTGACCGAAATTCCGAAATGTGTTTTCGACTCGAAAAGGGTTCTTAAGTGGGCTTGTAATACAAACTACCATGCAGCGTATTCCCAAGATATTTCAGTTACTTTGGGATGCCAGCCTTCGACTGAACTTCTTTTTAATCGCACGCAAGTACTGCACTCTTTAAAAAGTAACTACTTAAGCAACATGAATTTTTCTCATTGATCTTCGATGTCTTTGTAAATTCAAATATATTTCATAGAAAACGTGCATTAAAATATTCATTCTTTTACTCATTCGGTAGAAAATAACGTCTTAAAATTTTATACTTGAGAGAAGGGTGTTATTCGGTCCTAAAAAGTTTCTAAATATGAGATTTTTGAAGACCTTGGAATGCGCGTTTATTACACCTCGTGTATCTGCATTTACTAATGTTGCTTGTAAAGTTTACAATATGGCTCAAATCAACTGCTGAATTTTATGAACTCTATATAGTCTCCTCTTAATACCATAAAGGAATGCATGCTTTTCCGCACACGGAAAATATACATCTTCGAGTTTTGAGCCCCTAAATGCAAGTGTAACGGCAGGTCGGGTTCAAAATTATTCGGGAATCGGAAAATTTTTTTAAACCGAATTATACCCTTCCCTCAAGCATAAAATTTAAGGAAGACCTTATTTTCTATCACGTGAGTAAGATAATGAATACTTACATGCATGTTTTCTACGAATAATATTTAAATTTATAAAAGTATCAAAAATCGACGAGAAGCGTTCATGCTACTTAAGTAGTCCCTTTCTAAAGAGTGTAGTTTTTGCACCCAGCCGGAAAGAAGTCGATTCGAAAGCCGGAATTCTGAAGTAAACGAAGCATCATGATTAATATTACAATCCTACTTACGTCATCTTTTCGATTCGTAAACACATTACTGAATTTCGGCCAACATTTCATGAGTTAGCAGATCCGCTGCATGCGGTTTTCCCTTTTTCTCCTCGTACTCAGCCGCCTGGGCTGCGCAGTCTGCCACAAGACTGTTCTTTGAACTGTAATTTACACAGCATCTACCGCACCCCCTCCACCCCACCTGAACCTGGTGTCAAGACAGAGTTAAGAAGACCGGAGGCGGGGGGGGGCGCAGGTGGATGGCGCGACAGAGCCCGCACCTTGGCGCTCCATTTTACAACCCCTGTTCCACACAGCAAATGACCAGGATTTTAACCAACAACAAAAGGGGAGCTGGCATGGCTAGGCTTGCCGTCACACCTGAATCGGATCCCACTGAATGGGTGCCATAAAGGCCACATTAAGAAGGAGCCATTGCAGCCGCCTCACTCTTAGACCATCAGTCGGTCGCTCCATATAAACACGCAACACTGACCCGACCGTGAGGTCCAAGTTATCCCGTCAGCAGGCAACCTTGCAAGTTACGGCTTTCAGCGCACCGCTATAGCTTTAAGTGCGTCAGATTGTTTATAGTGAGAAATATGCACTGAGTGGTCGACCTCACTCTCCCTTCCCATTCCCACACCCCAGCCACTGTTCTACACTTGACAGTTCGACCGTCGTGTCCGATGATGTCCACAGTGTGCTCCACGGTAAGGTGATGAAAGCATAGTGACTTGCACGCGAGTTAGTTGATGGGGGTAGTAGACTTGCACAGCATCTACCGCACCCGCCCCTCCTCCCCACCTGGACCTGGTGTCAAGACAGAGTTAAGAATACCGGAGGCGTGTGAGGGAACAGGGGGATGGTACAGCCGAGTCCGCACCCTGGCGCTCCACTCCACACACCATATGACCAGGATGTTTAACCAACAACAACAACAATGGCGGGAGTAGCAGGGGTCCCAATGTGCGCAATGTGGGCTCTATAACTGCGACTGCCACTTTTCCCCGAATTTTGGAATCTGTTATGGTGTGCAATTCCAATAACGCCTGCCAGAATTCCATATGGCCCCCGTGTTGACGCAGCGCATCTACCCCATGGCTCGTTTTGGAGGCACGCACCCTACACTGGAATCCTTACCAAAGCGGACATGCATGTTTCCTCGCGATCTTCGCAGATACTGCGCGAGCCTTATCTATGACCCGTTGGCCGAATTCATACTCGGTCACTTTTTCCACTGCGAGCGCCAGCATATTCCATGCTGGTTTCTAACATCTCCTGGGGATGGGATGCCAGTGCTTTTACGACACTAGGGTTGCTGGTTGCCACAAGTCGGCTATATTTTTCCCCTCGTTCTTCTTGCCATAAAGTATCCACTTTATGTGTCTCTCCATTTTGCCGATTCTAAATGCAGGTTTGCGTGAAAAAATGTCCCAACTATGACTGGAGTCCATCCGCGAGTGAAGATGCCAGAAACCTCATGATATGTCGTGGCGGTGTCTCGGCAACGGATCCCAAGTACGCCGGGAAGGTAGGTTGACGCTTTTCCCCACGCCCCGTGTTTCTGCTGTGGTCTACTACCTTTCTCGATCTTGCCTGCTTTTTGGACTCTTATGCTCCCTCCTATTTTCTTTGAAAAGCAAGTTTTCACGAAGCCCACAGGCGTAGCCCTATTGGAAGGGGAGATAAGTGACCACGCCGCACGGCGGTGGTCTGCCAGTCATCTAACGGCGAGCAGACTGTTTGTAATTGCATTTCTCCAGAGTCTGTGGAACAGACTTTGCGTGACTCTTGTACTTATACCTGGTCTAGCCGGCCTCGATGATGAGGTCGCTTATTGTACCTCTCAACGCGTAACGACCTAGGGCAGCAAATTTGAACCGCTCTGCCTTTTGTCTACTCCTGCGACGGAGACCAAATGCAAGCCAAAGAACCACTTCCATGTTGTGCCGAACTATATCGAGGCGGGTTTGAAGTTGACTCCCTCGTCGACGCCTACTGGAAGGCATCGGCGCTGGACTGTGAACATCAACGCTTAGCTCGTGAGATGGACAACGAAGAACGTCTCAAACGACATCGGTCGTCATTCTTGGATGACTTGAAATATCCTCGTGATGTTTTCGCCGCAGGTGTGAACTGCCTTATTTGATACCAAATCGGTTACTTCCCTCGAAGGATGGTTCTCAGGCAACGGTGGCCAAACGCAGGAGTTTATTAAGTTACCCATCCGTCATCGACTGTATTCGAAAGAAGACTGACAAGGTAGAACTGGCACCTGGATGACCCTCCCGATCGACCCAGACCGTGTCTAGAATGACATTGAACCCGGAAAGACGGCACCGGGGTGTCAGCTTGGCTACGGGCAACCCTTTGCATCCACAGGTGGCGGATAGTAAAACAGTCTTCAAATAAAGCTACTAGCAAAATCAGCAGACTGCCTAGTATGTCTACTAGACATTCGCGGATCATTCAGCCGTAATATGTGCAAGCATGGTTCGGTACCCATCTAGCAACTCGTCCGCAAGGCCGATGCCTGCCGTCAAACGAGGCCTCATTCGCGTCCAACACAATTTCCCCACCTTAAACTGGCGTAATGGATGGTTGAATGAGAATGTGCACCTTCGCCGTCGGCCGCCCCCTAGAGAGGCATCCTTTATGACAGCTTTACGGTCAGCTAGGTCAGGCATGATTGCAAACGTTTTCCGGGTACGTTCAAGCGAATACCGTAAAACTGTGTCCTCATATCTCGGTTGGTTGCTCTGCCAACCCTAGGACTGTCTTCGGGGCTCTTGATCAATCCCCAAAGCACAACAGAGCGAGCAGATCCCGTAACCCGCTAAATAAACACACTTCCAAACTATGTCAACCGGATGCCGATACGTGAAGTTAGCTGTTCCCATGCCCTGTAACGGCGCACAGTGACGTGCCCTTACTTGGGACTTACCATCGCCCAGTTTTCATTATCCATGGCCTGTAGCACTTATCTGAAACGCAACTCCCTAGGCGTCCATGGACTGACCGTTCAGGAGCACGTGCATGAGTATCTTTTCAAGAGTTGGCTAACATTAACGCCACAAGCACAGCCCGCGTTTATTTCACATCCAGATACTTGTATAGTCTACTTTCCGGATATTTCCTGTTCATGCACTTGAAGGGGTAGGCTATTTTTATCGCTTACTAGACCGCAGCTTCCCGACGTCATGTTTACTCAGCAGTCTGCGCCTGCTTCACAAATGAATTTGGGGTTTCAGTTGAGCTGATAACCTGTTTAGTGTTCTCTCTTCTGCGCCTTCCCTCCTCATTCACCAGCTAGTAGCTAGTCGTTCAGGTTTCACTCTACTTATTATCGGACAGCGACAATTTCTGAAAACCGCCCTACACCCCCTACTCCACTATTATTCACTTTGTAGTCGATTTCTCAACTGGTTAAGGACGAGGATTGTGCTCCGCACATAAAGCCATCTCAATCAAGTAAGTGACCCATTTTTTTCTCTTACAGTTAAAAAGCCTGACGGTTTTCAATGAATTGGCCCTCTCTGGTAAGTTGAGGGCCTTTCTTACTTTTTATTCTGAATTTAGTAAACGTCAACCCAAAATAATGGGGTGTAATATAGTCTCGTGGTTTTACATGAAAGTCATACCGTCGTGAATGCGTCTTATTCCGGTTATTCTTCAAAGCCCCTCCCCTCTCCATCATTTCGGAACACCCAGGTTGCGCTCAAAACAATTTGAGCGCAACTTGGGTCTTTGTGTTGTCTGTCAGGGCATTTCGAGAGGGTTATACGGGGTTCCCATGGGAAAGGTGGTTACCTTGGTCGTTACTTCGTCCGCTGATGATCTGATCGCCCGCATGCGAGCCGTTAATGGCTGCGATTTAATCACCGCTGTTGGTGATTGGCCTGACTTACCAGTAATGTCACGGTAGTCGGTGTTCTGGAGGTCAAATATGGAGGAGGTTTTCTGCTAGTTGATGGAACGCGGGCCAGTGAACACTGATTCAAGCAGCTTGCGACCCACGCGATCGCCTTTCCGCACGGGAATTTCATCCTTAGCATCGCTGACAAATGACAAGGGCCATTCCTGGCCTGTTAGCCGCCATCAGCTAGCCATACCCAACCCCGAGGTATGAAACCCATCGAGGCTCGAACTCGTGACCTGTCGGTTAGAAGTCCAACGTGTCTAACAACTGAGCCACGGGCTCGTCCTGTCGGTTGCGATCATACATATTAGCGATAGTAGAGTGACGCGCACTGATCGCCTTACGGAACATTCTTCTCGTTGTGCATTGGGGCTCTCTCTCTCTCTCTCTCTCGACGGCTAACAAACCGAAAATGACCATTCCAATCTGCCTTTTCATTTGTCGGCAGCATTATTCTGTCTGTATTACGCGTCGCCGTGTGGCTGCTCACGAGACATCAGAGGGATAGAAAGCTCCAAGACAGAAGGGGACGAGCAAGTCCTGTAGCGCAATCACTGAGCCCCCCCTCCCCCCTCTACCATTGCTAATTTCAGCCTTGTTTGCCTTGAAGGTGTGACCGGATCCCGTTAAATGAGTGGCGACCTGAGGGTTTACGTCATTCCTTCCCTTACGGCTGCCTCTGCTGTGCGTTTGGAAATCTGCATCCGGAGTAGCCTTCCTGTTTCGCCCACTTGGCGACCTTGCCAGCGAGTGCATCGGATCCGGTAGAGCCCTTGTTCGATCGAGCGATCGAGTCACCCGTTTATCAACTGCTTCCTGGACCCTTGCCTTTTGTAGCTTGTATTGGGAACCATTCGTTCCGCGTGTCATTTATCTATGCCCCCAACCTCGACTTAGTATTCATACTAGATAATTATGGTGTTGGAGAGGGTAGACTCGATTCTGCGCACGTCTTCGCTGCTGCGGGTCAATCCCCGTTCAACTCAACACTGACCTCTCCCTCCTGCCGGCCTGGCTTAGTGCCTTTTCTCGTTTGATTTGGGATACAAACTACCCTGCCGCGAGAACTGTGGCACAGGCTTATCTTACAACCGGCTTATGACAACGTTGCAGTCCATTGTCGTCAGGGGGGTTTTGTCGTTTTTATGCCTAATAATCTGTAACTGGTGACTACCGAGGCGCACCAAAGAAACCTCGCAAACTCCACTCTACAGTCCAGCGAAATTAGTTCGGATTGCTATCGGCTTTGTCTGCTCAGCTCTAGTTTTTCGCGTGATTTAAACTGAAGACTTTCATCGTCATCGTCATCATCACCAGCAGCGGCCAGCCTGCCTGCCGGCTATTTAATCCGATTGACCACGGCATTCTTTCTGTATGATCACCTTGGTCAGTTGACCGTTACAGTGTAGCTCAAGTGATTACTGCTAACTGTCGGTAGGGGTCGGGCTGTAATCCCGAATTCACTGATGTGATTGCGCGGATCCCACAAACAAGCATAACTTTCAAAGTGAGAGAGGAGGACGAGAGGGGAAAGAGAGAATATGCATTATGGTCAGCCCAGTCACACAGAAAACTGGTCGACAGAGCATTCCGAGGGAAATTGGACCACAGCTTAGTATTGGAAAGTGTGAATTCTCTCTTTGTCGTTTAAGTTATGAAGGTTGTGGTGCAAGTCACGTGTGCATGGGAGTAGGAATCGTGCACACGTGACTTTCACCACAACCTTCATAACTTAAACGACAAAGAGAGAATTCACACTTTCCAATACTAATCTGTGGTCCGATTTCCCTCGGAATGCTCTGTCGACCAGTTTTCTGCGTGACTGTGTGCATGGGAGTGGGAATCGTGTTGACCACTGCTTGAGGATCATCCTTCGAGTGAAGTTAACCGACTTCGTCTCAAATGAGATAGTCCGCGCTCGCTGCGACAACATCGCGAGGATAACTCATGCCATCCAAGAAAGACGACTGCGGTGGTTCGGGCATTTTCTTCGTCGTCCACCTCAGGAGCTCAGTGTTACTGCCCTCGATCCGGCACCGTTGCCCCATTGGAGGCGTCGAAGGGGGGGTCAGTTCAAAACCTGGCTCGACACTGTCCGTCGCTCAAGTGATTACTGCTAACTGTCGGTAGGGGTCGGGCTGTAATCCCGAATTCACTGATGTGCTTGCGCGGATCCCACAAACAAGCATAACTTTCAAAGTGAGAGAGGAGGACGAGAGGGAAAAGAGAGAATATGCATTATGGTCAGCCCAGTCACACAGAAAACTGGTCGACAGAGCATTCCGAGGGAAATTGGACCACAGCTTAGTACTGGAAAGTGTGAATTCTCTCTTTGTCCTTTAAGTTATGAAAGTTGTGGTGCAAGTCACGTGTGCATGGGAGTGGGAGTCGTGCTCAGCAATCTGCCCGACTTTTAGGATGGTAGTCCAAGGGGGGGGGGGCGGAACTCGGTTCTGTGGTCTTCACTGGCTAGCAGACGACCGCAAATAAATCTGAATTGCCTATTAACTCCAGTCTTGCAGTTGGTCCACTTCAAGGTACTTGGATATGAGTTGCACAGTATAACGCGGCCGAATACCATCTTGTCTTCTTCACTTAAGAGACGTTTCAGACTTACTTGCTTCGAAAGGGTTTCTGTCGTCTTGGCTAAGAGTGATGTCTGGTTTGCGTTCGTCAGTGGGATCGTACATTTGAGGTGGGGGGGGGTGGGCGGGTTTTTTTTTTACTACGAGACCTCTTCCCGCTAGCGATTCCCAAAGGCCACACGGGAGAAGTTCTATTTGGCGTCTGCAACCCATTGCGCGATCTCAATGACCGCGTGTTTTCAGGTGAAACATCGTTCTTTTACTTCACACATGCATCCATCTTTCTCAGCTTGCAAAACCTCATCATTGTTCGTCAGACATTTACAGCCACCTGTACCCGCGTCTCACTTCCTCTGTCCGCAGTTCTTGGCCGTTGTATACCCAAGGTGCTCAAAGCCCCCATGGTAATGGTTCCTGGAAATGGCGAATCGCCTTTACGTGCAGCCTCTCCAGAGGACTTAACGCGAGTATCCAAGTAAGTTCATGCTCCACTCTACTCGGACTTTTTTCGTGACGGTTTCCAGCCAATTGGACATAGAATGTTGGTAGTGGGTGCGTTTTTTCCAAGCATCCCCCCAGTTGTGCGGTCAGGACGTTCATTTCATTTCATTTTTACCTGTTCCCTCTCTGTTCCGCACCTCTGACTACTTATCACATCGCGTACTTCTTAATCGTATACGTTAAAGCGTTGACGTAGACACTATGATATCGTCTCGGACCTTTAGTTGGTCTTGCTCGGCAACGGTAGGGTGTAGGACCCCCAACCAACTTAAGTTACCGTATGGACCGTGTCATGGTAGAGGGGGTTTTACGGGTTGGACAACACGCAGGACGAAGATCAGGTGAAATGCAGGAAGAGAAAGAAAACAAATTTTTGCCGAAAGTCTTTTTGTATGCCGCCATATAGCCAAGAAAGTGTGCGCGAGAATTGAAAAAAAAACAAAAAGCAATTTTCAAAGATAACGGATCTTAAGTCGCTGCTGGCAAGTTTAAATTTAGTCAGGAAGCCCAGAAACTTTCAGCTAATAAGAATGGCGAATAATAAGTCATGTTTCCAGTCATGGAATTTTAGTGTATATGCTGGAGTTGCCAGCTACATGTGGTCCTACACCCTACCGTTACCCCTTGCTCAGCATATTTCCCTAGCGTACATGGGCCTGAATTAGGTTCGATTATGACTGTAGGCTGCCGTACTACACACCGACAAGTAGGTACACGTTGACAAGTAGGTAAATGGGTTTGAAACAGCCTTATTTTGCCGCTCATTTTAATTTCTCTGGGAAGTTGGCTTACTGACACGGTCTGTCGGAACAAAATTCTGCTCGAGCTTTTTAGGCAACTTCGACGCCCTAATCCACGCCGAGTACTTTTAGCTGAAAAGGTCTTAAAAAGCGGAATTGTAGGGCGGGAATTAGCTTTTCTGTTTGGAGATGCGGGTCTACGACCCATGCGGGCGGTCGCATAATGGCTGGCGATCAAGAATTGGAAATTCATTCGGATAACGATTGCGTCACGGAAAGGGCCATTTCTGCCTTGTGTGGTGTGATCAGCCAGTTATAGCCCAACATTGGCCTGCAACACCGTGATTCCATTCCCAATTCAGTTGATCACGGAGTAACGTTCTCACCGCTGGCATTGACAGACTCGTCAAGTAATGCCAGTTGAATTGATGGGGAGTATTTAGTAGGCTGAGAGTGAAGTTCACTGATCTCTCTCCTGAATAAAGCTCGGGAGGGAGCATTTCCACTTTGACTTGGAGTTGCTGAGTGTCCAGCTCAGACAGGTGGTCCCATGGCGACTATCAATCAATAATTGAGAAGTGTTCACCGACAGCAGGAGTCATCAGCTCGCGGGGCTGTATGGCTGAGGTTCGGAGCCCGAGTCAGTTCACCGGGGTGGTCAGCTGTTTGGGTGGCCTCCTGCGTATAACTTTTACCGCAGCGGCACAACCAATCACCTACATGCTCATCAGGAGAACTTTTGGTTGGGACACTTGTTTCTACGTCGTTGAACGTGTCCCAACAAGGCACACCGTCATGTACTACAGACCACCTGAGACGCGTCCAATAGGATTTAATATTCGACGATCGGCCATATCGCTGATGCAATGGGCTGTCAGCTTCTGTTTCGAACATTTTCGTAAGGCATTTTCGATAAGACGGAGCCTTGATATCCTGGCGGGTACGTCTCTGCGCGCTCTTGGCCAGTGGAAGGTAACGTTCTCGAAAATTTGAAATCCTATGTAAATACCGACGTTATCTGATAGTTTGACTGTCGCGAGCGATGACATCCGCCGTGTGTCCCCACGGAGTGAACGCAGCACTGGCGGCCTGCGCGTAAATTAATTTATGTTGAGGCAGACTCGCCCAGTACTAATCGCCCCCTCTCATCCCTCACCCACCATGCTCTAATTGCCAAACACGACCTAGTCCGTGGAGAATGTGCAGGGTTTTTACGAGAGTTTGCATCTCATGTTCTTGTGCTTGCCATGACAGCCTCATTAAAGAAGCTTTTAATCCTGACTTCCAGTCCTCAAATTAATCAGCTGGCAGCATTCAAAACTACGACTTTTACCGCATCGTGATAATTTATAGGTGCGTCAGGTTTATTATATTGAGGAATGCGCTAATGTGTCGTCGTCGTCGTCGTCGTCGTCGTCGTCGTCGTCGTCGTCGTCGTCGTCATTAGCCAACCAGACCTCAACTGCAGACCAGAAAGACCCGAGGCTTGAAAGTGGGTTATTTATTGGGACTTCGGAACGTAACGTAAAACCAATCTCGTTTGCCTTTTTAATCAGTCCCTCATGTTCATCTACACAGAAGATGGAATTATTGAACACCGTTTGCGGGGAGGAAACATTTAGTCAGAAGTGGATGAAACACAGTAGGTGGCCCATGTCATGAAACATTGATCAAAATTCTGAAATACTATTTCTGTTGGAAAGGATTGCTTGGGTGGGGTTGTAACACGGATTAGCGCGCAGCATAATTCCAAGATATTTCTGTCGGACCAGAATGCTGGTCTTCGAATTCGTGTATTTTTGCCCTTCTGCAAAAATTCGCTTTTGCCAGAAATAAGTGATAATTCGTCTGGTATTGTTTTCTTTCGACTTATCCCCAATGTCCTCATAAATCCAAACGTATTTCGTAGAAACCATACATAAAACATCCTTTCCTGAAGTATCTTCTTCCTTTAAAAGTTTTTTTAATCCCCGAACAATTTCCAACTCTACCGGCTTAGGATTTTTTAAACTATACACCGTGATGTCTGCGTGCCATTGGGAAACTGAATGCCAGTTTCACACCACATATCCATTTTGGCGAAATATTTAATCTTGCACCGTAAAGGACATAGCAGTATCCGGCCTTTAGGGAGGCGGGGTAAAGTAAATCAGGAGAGGTTGAGCTTCCTGACCTGGGTGGAACAATGCAAAAATAGTCAGAGACTATTTGTCCTATCTGCAAAATTATACCACCCCATCACCAATCAGACACCTCTAATTAATAACAAAGTGCGTACAGTAGCAGAACTTGCTTTCCTAGATGGCAGAACAGGTAGTTATTTTCCTAGTTTAGTAAAAGGGTTACCATAGTCCGAATGTTATTACCGACAAAGACAATAGAGACTGGAATGGCCATTTCTGGCTTATTAACCGTTGTCAGCTAGTCATACCCAACCCCGAAGTGGGGAACACCTGAGACTCGAACTCTCGACCTGTTAGAAGTCGAACGCCTCTAACCACTGGGCCACGGGCCCGTTGCCCTGTCGGTTTCAATCGGGCATACACAATGGTAGAGCGGAGCTCACCGATCGTTTCTACGGAACTCACTCGTTTCGTTGTGCCTTACGGGCTCTCTTTCTCTTGAGCCCAACCAGCAGCCGCACAGAGGCGCCTGATATAGGCAAGATGTCATTACCGACAAAGACAAGGGCGAGTGGAATGGCTATTTATGGCTTAGTAGCCGTCGTCAGCCAGTCATCCCCGACCCCGAAGTGTGGAACACCTGGGGCTCGACCCCGCGACTTATTATTCAGTGAATGAGGTCTAGTTTCCTGAGTCACCTTTATCTTATCCTTACCAGCATAAAATTTTCACATTACCCTTGTGACCAAGAGGACGGGCACGCTTTGAGCACCTGGTCATTTTCAGATGACGTCTGCCATTCTTCGTCTTACTGTCCGACTAAGCTCTTTCAGTAAGCAAAGACGCTTTGTGACCGTACCAACATACCATTGCTGTCGATCTTGTACAGCTAAACTTCGGACACAAAGACTGTCTTAATCGATAATACCTGCCTAGTCGTGACAACTCATCGCCACTTCACCGGTTGAATCCAACATTCGTCCGTGGGTATATCACAAAACGCCTCGATGGCTGATAGATCACAAAGGTGAAGATCGTCCATTGCAGCGAAACCACGCTACGGATGTTGTATGACGAGTTGGTAGAGCCGTGTTCTGATTGAGGAGACCACCACCACCACCACCACCACACCATGTGACTGTTTCGGCAAAGTACACAAACATGGTCGCTAAAGAAGAACTACCCATTAATCTACCTTCTCCCATCAGTGTCTCAACAAGAGGATCCAAATTCGTAGGCTTACTTCCACATTTTTGTTATTTTGTGCATAAAACCTTGCAGTCTTTACTTCCTTAAATAACCCTACAGCTATACTGAAGGCAACAAGTACGTTCCTGTTCGAAGACCAGTTTCGTGTTAGCTTCGTTTTACCTCGCTTTTTCAATCCCACCCTTTTTTGGCTTTTTCCCTGTTAAGTCGAAGAGGACCTTTTGTGGAGTGATAGACTACGCAGTGTGCAACCCTCTGCAGGATTGTATAAGGCTTGAAAATTTCCACGAAAGCCAAAAAAACTAGTAAACACACAAGTTTTGAACGTCAAAACTTGAGCGTGAAGGCGGTATTGCTGGCTGCTTGAACGCCGGCCATGCTCTTCTCTTCTGCTCACTCTTGTTCGGTTCGCTGTTCTTGCTGCCATTCCTTTGAAATTGCACATTTTGCAGCAAAAGCTTGCGCCTTTCACCTGGAGGGCCTAACACGGATGTTGTTAGGGCTGTGGCTCCTGCGCCTGGTAGGCGTCAATAGCCGCTTGGCCAGCGCACATGGCTAAAATCCGCCAGTGCTTGAAGCGTCGGAGAGGTTGCAGCACTCGAAGACTGGTCGAACGACGGAACAGACTGGTTTTTTCGACTGCGATTTCAGACCTGCATGTGAGTCAATCGTCAGAGACTAGGAGGCATTTGCGTGACGATATTAGCTTATCAGCGACCAGCGTCGGGAGTCAACAGGTGTATACACTTGGAGTTGGGAGCTCACTTGGCCGGTTTACTTAATTCCAGTCGAGCTACAGACTTCGATTCGCTCATGACTGGCCTTGTAACCTACTTAGGGTATCACTTGGACGACGGAGAAGTCTCAAAGGAATGGCCTATCTAGAAACGTAATCTGTGAAATGTAGTCAGCTCAAGTAGACTTCACCGCATCAGCTTTTCTCTCTCTCTCTCTCTTCTCTCTCTTCTCTCTCCCTCTCTCTCCCTCCCTCTCCCTCGCTCTCTCTGCCCTCATTTAGCAAGACTAAATCGAGATGAGCTTGAACATGACTGGCCAGGTAGTATCTCACTGTTCTGGGCATGCCCGAAACTATGATGGGATGCCGACAAAGACACGGGAGACCGGAATGGCAATTTCTGGCTTATTAACCGTCATCAGTCAGTCATATCCAATCCCAGGTGTGAACCACCTGGGATCCGAACCCCGGGGCCTTAGGTCATTGAGTCAGACGCTCTACCAACGAGCCGCAGGCAGCAATTATCGACTCGAATGCCGGCCATCAAGCAATGATCACACCAAGTGCGACGATCCCGGATGAAGGGGGAAGCCGTGAATGTTCATAGGTCTGCGGTAGCATGGCTACGGCATCCTATAAATACCGCAGCCCCTTGTGCAGCAACCACCCGTTTCTGTTTTTTTGTCTCTGATGATGGATTCGAGTAGGAATCCGAAACGTCAGGCTAATAAAGCTCTTGTCCCGGCGATCGTGTTCCCCTCTTCAAGGCTACAGTGTTGTGTCAGACGGCGATCGAAGCCTTAGTTGATGGCGGGCGACGTCAACCACGTTATATTACCGCTGTGGCATGTGACCTGTCCATGCGCAACCGATTTCGCAGATGGGTACTCATCTACTCATCTACGCCATCATGCATTACGTAATAGCGCACTCGTCAGTCTAAAGGGCCTGCTTATACTACAGTTTCCACTGAAGGATGTTCCATTGTCTGCCATCTGTAGTAGGCGGGTCTTCTCTTTCTGCGTTTCTTGACGTCACCGACAAATGTGCTGTGTTCCCATTCCTCCCAGTCCAAAATCCAGTTGGGCTCTGATTCTCTATAGAATATGGGCCTCGCTTTTATTCTACGTCGACACCTTTATGCAACTAACATACTATTCGCAGAAGTATTGTCTTATTGCTTCTCCATTAGTGGAGTTCGCTTTACAGCTGGCTTTCCTAGTTTACTCCCGGTTTACCCTATGTAAGCATTCAAGCTTACGCTGCACTGGCTTGTCAATTCTGCTTTTATTAGTGTTATGGACCCCAGATAGCGCGGTTACGTAAAATAGATCGAAGAGATCAGTATGTGACGTAACTAGCTCTTGGTTTAAGGACTAGTAGAATAAGGCTACCCCCCCTTCATAGTTGGGTTCCTGTCTTCCCGCCCACTTTTCCCCTCTTTCAACCGATCAAATTTGAGCAGCCATGGGCCTGCGAACGCATTCTATCGTATTTTTGCCCTTTACGGGCTCCTGCTTTACACTATGATTGTCAACCTCAACGCATTCACGGTTGCCGAACACCCACCGGAACATACTAGCTGCCTAACAAGCTATCCTTGATTCCACCGTCTACCATGCACCTGCTTTTGAGGTTTTTCTTGTTGGCATTACCACTCGTACCTCAGTGTTATCGGAATTGTGCGTCGTCGCAATATTGTCTCGATTCTCCCTCCTCCTCCTCCTCCTCCTGCTGATGCTGCTATTAGTGCTATGACTGTTATTATTAATACTTTCGTCTTTGAAACGCACTATGCTTCTTAAGAAAACATCCTGCTTTAAAATCAGACCCGTAGTTTTTGCCTACTCGGCTGTAAGTCTTTGTCTGCCGCGGTGGATGGACGCGTTCCTGCGTCGTATTTCTGATATGCAAAAGTTAGAAGTCTGGCGGCTCATCTAAGTGAGACTTGACCAACTAAACCCCCTAGCATTTGGCCAGTGTTTATTCTCCTTCACTGGAATCCAGGACGCGCAGAAGTTGACAGCTGGTCAAAACAGCTGGTGACTTGTCACCCACCCAGCTCATGCCTTCTCTCTCTCCCCCTCCCTCATTCCCTCGCTGCCGTCGCCTGCCTGTTACCGGACCTTTTCGCACAGACAAGTTTCGCAACCGCTTCCATCTAACATAAAGGAGTAATACTCACATAGCACTTTGAATTTGCTTGGCGAAAAATCGCTATTTAAAAAAGTATGAGGGCATAATTAGAAATATATGACCCAACCTGTGGACATTTTGTCTCTGGATGTCGTGGGCGGAATGTGAGAATGACGCAGATTCGTGTGTCTGTCTGATTTCACTGACTAGGAATCCTCAAGGCCAGACCAGATTCTCAACGTGGCCCATTCGCCTGCAGGAGTCAGTCGTTTGTTTCGGCGTATAGCCTGCCTCCAAATAGCATGGTGCTTGAGCTGCTGCTGCTGCTGCATGAGCGAGTCTTCGGGGGAATTCATATTTGCATTCCCGAGTACGTAGAAATTTATAAAAACTACCTGGAGGAGCTTGAGCTACCCAGACATCCCTCATCGCTGTAATCGGAATGATTTTTGTGAGCCTGCCAGAAATGAGCTGAGTTCATCAAAGCCCCTTCCACTAGCGCAACGACGCTGTCGCTTGATCGTGCCTAGAACTTAGTCAAGTAGTACTGGAGTAGATTGAATATCCATATTTAACTATGGTCGCTTTGAGATAGGCAAACTCGGTCTCTTATTTCGCTAGAGGAAATTAGCCTTCCTCTCTCCGGAAGGGTTTAGTTAAGAGTTTTTTTAAATTGTATGGACGAAAATTCATAAAAGGCGTTGGCGTTTCCACATATTTCTAACCAATACCGACCGTCCGACGGACTCAACTTCCCGTCCATGCACAGGGACATCCACGAAAGACTGATATCTCCCTCTTCACGGTAAATGTACTCTTGAAAACTAGTACTATCCCAGGTGCGTCAAACGACAGTGTACAAAAGATAAGTCGATAAGTTTTAAAAGCAACGAGGAGGCCGATGGGCAAGATATTATTTCGTAGCCGTATCTGTTTGGGGGTTGGAGTTAAGGGTTAGGTGTTAGTACGGGGCATGTCTACTTCAGGTACAAGTACGAAATAAGATCCGACCGGACCGATCTGACCTACTTCGTGCTTACTATGAGTAACAATCAAAGCCGTCATCGTTCTGTGTTTGGAGTGTGCGCGTCCGAGCCACTCTTTGCAAATGGCGACATCTCCAAATCGAACTTTCCTATCCTTGCACCCGGAAAGCTGTTAATGGAACAGTGACATGATCATTGGCTGCTCTCGGATGATGATTATCCGCCCCGTTTGCCGAAAATGTTAGTCATGAAGGAAAAATGGTGAGTCGGGGCCGTTGGCCGATTTATTGTTTCACTATTTGGGCAGAACTTCCGGAAGCAAGGCAATCGTGACCGAAATTATGCTTATTTGCCAGTAATCGTCAGATCTTGTGGCCTTGGCACCTGCACTTGCTTTTTATAACCGGCCTCAACGCCATCCTTCTCGTCCAAAATTTCGAGCGTTCCCGCCACTCCCTTTTCGCTTACGTTTTTACACCCAGGCGCCCTGTTTGGAGTGGCGTTTGCGTCAGTGAAAACCGCCTCCTTCACCACCTGTTTTCCTCTTTGTTCCCCCTCTCCCTCCAATTACAGTTTCGTCTTTGATGCTCCCTCCGTCTTCACTCGGATCGTCTTGGATTTGTCACGCTCTTGGCAGGTCATCCTCATGTGAGTGCCTCAAAACCTCCTCTTTTTGCTTCCTCTCTTAATGTTTATACTCGTTTGTACTGTTATGTATGATCATCAGGGGGACGCTTTCTTCCACCGGCTACATTAAGCACTTTTTCCACGTGGTCTGATTGAGAAAACCACCACCACCACCACCACCACCACCACCACCACCACCATCATCATCATCATCATCATCATCATCATCATCATTATTTCCAACACGATGCATCCAACCCGGCGATATGTTCTCATTTGGTCTTAGAGTATTTGGCCTAATGTGAAGGTGGACTTGGGCAAGTGTTTTACGGTTCTTTCCGCCCGCTACAGCGTCACTGTCACGCATGTTTTGACCGGTCGAGTTGATAGTGCGCGCTACTTGTGCCTAGGTGAATTCGCGATTGCCTGTCTTCAGCCCTGCCACGTGTTCCGAGATTGTCAGCCAGCCGTCCATATTGCAATTCCAACAAAACATTCTCTCGCACCACACTGACCTGCTCGCTTAATCAATCAGGAGAGAAAGTATCGATTGAGTCCGGTGTGGATTCGAAGGTCGCTTTTTTCGGATCTAGTTCGCAGCAGTGATTTTTTTGGCTTGCGAGTTTCCTATATCTACCTGTCTAGTTCTTTTCACGTGCCTAATAGGGGCTTTTTGTCTCTGCAAAACACCACCTCCATCTACTCGAATTTCTCAGTCGTTTTTGGCAACGGGCACTCGTCTGCATTGCTTCAACGAAGACGGGCCCTAGTCCTTATAATTGGGATTTCGATCCAAAACAGTTAGCCACACGATTTATTAAAGCTTTGACTTGTAATTTCTTCTACTTGTTACGGTTTTTGTCATGCCCGATCTTTCCGACCTTGGGGTGCTCGCTGGTATTATATCAGCTCGCGCAGGCATCGGTGATGGTGGATTTAGTAAGTCCGTCTCACTTTCTCATGGAACGACTATTTATCTTATGCAACGGTGTCGAAAACCATCCGCTTCCGCCTCGCCTAAACCTCTGCGGAGGAGGACGGACCGGACGGGTGTTCAGTAAAAGCGGCTTTCGTGGCTATTGGGATGTCGTAGAGGTCCGATAATGCGTTCGGAGGCTTCCAAAGACTCCAAATTCGGGCGAGGTCATCGTTGTTGTCCGTTCGATGTAAACAGGACCTAAAGATATTTTTGAGTCGGCTCCCTTTTTCAAGCCGTCAGCCGTTTATCATTAGGACGGCATTCTGCTGGTCCTAACTGCAGCTCAGAGACTGGTCGTACCAGCCTCGATGAATAAGCCGACCGGTTTGGGGACCGCATTCGTTTGCGACACCACGTTCGATGGAGTAGCTAACTTTTGTTGAAACACGGATGTCTAGTACGCTATTTAGTAGAAATAAGAGTATCGGTCGAGGGCTAAAAGTCACTTTATTGCGCAGCCTATGTGCGTAATATCGTAGCGAACTCCATTCTTAGCCATTGATGATAGATAAGTTATTATTTACTTTTGTCTTACAGGTTGCGCCGAAGTGACCTTTAGAAGGCACAATCCTCCGTTGAATATCAGAAATAGCAGCGCGCGTATGAATTTGTCCTAAGCCTTATTTAGAGTGTTGCTTGCGCCATTAATTATGCATGCGTACGGTAGCATACTTGTCAGTGTTGACAGCCCAGCCTGTAAGGGTGCATCGACTCTCGAAATTTGTTTCGGACAGTGGCGCTTTTGAGAACGCATTGCCTGTTACCTCAATCAAAGGAGGGACTGTTGCTGTACATGTAGCTGTCTGGCGTCCTAAGTGAGCTCTAATGTCGTTGAATTTGTATCTTCACGGCGACTGGCAGAAAGCAACCCAAAGAAAGAGATAAGATCACTGGAACAAGAGCCTGGCGTTTCGGACTCCCACTCGATTCCATCATCAGAGACGGAGTTAAATAGGGGATAGTAGTTTCTAGGTCGCTACACGCCTATCACAGTTGGCAGCTCCCGAGTGTATCACAACTCTACTGGCCAGATGTTGAAGTGTGCAGTTTCTATGCCCCTGTGTGCCGGTCAAGATTATCGCCTCCTACGCTCATCACACGCAGTCGAGTTGCTGACCGCCGGATTTTGTCACCCGTGTAGACTCTTGAGTAATTTGACTTGCCGACATGGACACCAGGAACAATGGTTATCCGCACGCCCCGCTCGCAGCGAACTACTTTACCCAGGCAAAGTCAGCGCCGAATACGGAGAAGGGAGGTCGTTGCGCTTGTTGGTTGATTGGTTGAGGACAAGAAAACCGTGACTCGAGCAGTTCACGGCCCACGCGGCTGCCATCTCTAGCAAGGATTTATGCCTTGGCAAACTTGAATGTGTGGTAGAATCCCTTCGAATGAGTCGCGATTTGGGAACTGGCGTCGTTCCTCCACACTGCCACTGCGTGCTCGGCCATCCGCGTTCGGAGAGGCCTTCCGGTTTCTCCAACACAGTCGCTCTGTCCACAATTGCACCAGACCCGGTAAACGACTCCAGACGTTTCTTGTCGTGGCAGTGGGTCTTTTGGCTTCATGATCTGACGCCTTATGGCTGCCTCCGGTCTGTGTGCGACTCCGATTCCAAGGGGTGTGAGAAGACGGCTGACGGCTTCTGAGGCATTTCCCGCGTACATCCTAGAAATAAACCCATGCAGACGATGGAGCCTCGCAGAGTAGTGCCATTTGGGGCGAGGGGCAGCACTTCAGATCAGACGAACGGAGCGAATCTCTCGTGACTAAAATCCTAAGATGAAGAATTAGCCGGTTAAACGTCCGTCTGATTGATAACAAACGAGCGACTTGTAAAAAAGGTCGTTGCTCGAATCGATCCTGCTCGCAGGACTCTATGCGTGGCTTCTACTTAGCTTACCTTGGAGATCCGCATCCGGGCGTAACTGTTCCCCCTCCCCTTCTTTACCTCTATTAATCGTAGGCCGTACTGTTTGCTCAAGACAAAACGAAACTGGAGGTTCGTATCCATCTTTGCTTGCAAACGGTCTCTCTCGCGAAGTCCACAGGCTTTGTCTTGAGTGTAATTACCTGTGCTCTCCGTAGCAACGTCAAAATGTGTCCTAATCTGTCCGAGAAAGGCAGTTGAGGGGAAGGGAGGGGGTTACGTGCATTGGCCTGTGCCATGACTTCAATTCTGACCTCCTCAATCTGAGTTTGCCCCGCTTGTCGGAAATGCGTAGGGCACTTCGTCTCAAAACATGTCCTGTGCTCGCCGTCATGCCTTCGAGTAGTTTGTGAACCTCCAGTCTCCTCCTGATACCGTAAATTGTCTCGTCCGGGGAGTCAGTGTGTGCAGTTCGACCGTCGATTTCGACGATGTCCACCGTATGCCCCACAGCTGCAGCAGCGGTGGGAGCAGGGACGGTGACTTACGCAGGGGTTTATAGTGCCAGTAGACTTGCGTAGCATCTACCTACACTCTCTCCTCCCCCGCCTGGGCCCGGTGTCAAGACAGAGTCAAGAAGACCGGAGACGAGGGAGGCCGCAGGTGGATGATTCGGACGATTCCTCAACTTGGCGTTCCACCACACCCCCTGGTCCACACAACAATAACCAGGATTTCAACCAACACAACAGAGATTTGGAGGCTGGCACGGCCGAAGCCGCACCTGGGCGTGCCGCCAACGCCTGGCTCGGATCCCACACTGTGGTGGGAATGCCATAAAGGCCACATTAAAAAGGAGCCATTGCAGCCTGACTCTCAGACCGCCTCCCGTGAAGGAGGAGGTCCAAGGTACCCCGTCAGTTTGCAACCTTCCAAGCCACGGCTTTTAGCGCACCGTGATAGCTTCAAGCGCGTCAGATTGATTATAGTGAGGAAAATGCGCTGAGTCGTCGACCCCACTCTCCCTTCCCATTCCCACACCCCAGCCACCGTCCGAGCCGGTCAGTAGACTGGAGTGGGGAATGGGCGCTGTGGCTGGCATGGTCAACGGACCATGCCTGCGCGCGCCACAGCACGACCTGGCCCCCCATACACACAAACACCAGGATTTCACACAACGGGGGTTGAACGGCGTGTCTCTCACTTGTGTGAGAGTGCCGTGGAAGGTGCTGTTGCAGCCCGTCCCCAGCCCACCAGTCCGCCACTCCACACAACACACACACACACAACGTGACGAACTGCGTGAACCGAGAGCGGGCCTCAATCAGCAACCTTCCTATCCACGACGCTTGACGTGTCGGGATAGTCTTGGACACAAGTCACTCGTGCAGCCGAAACCGCATGGGGACCGAGTCGAGATGCACACTTCCCATTTGCGTGGGAGGCGGCAGTTGAGTGCATGAGGTGTGTGAGGGTTGATGTCTGGTGGGGTGATGGTGTTAGGAGGTAGGGAGTGAGGGAATGTGTGGTGTGACCGGCGGGTGTCTACCGCAGGTCGTTGTGGATGCGCATGTGGCCGAATAGACCCATGCGATGCGTGAAGGTGCGAGGGCAGTGTGGGCAGTGGAGGCGAGTGCGGTGGGTGTAGGTTGGTGCTCCAGGCACTGGTTCGCCAGTCTCTGTGCGATGGATTCGGAAGTGACCGACCAGGCCGATGCGTGAGGTGAAGATGCGTGGACAATGTGGGCATGAGAGGTCGGCGGTGTCGGTGTCAGCTGTAGAGGAAGCAGTGGTGTTGTTGGCGGTGGTGGTGGTCGACGCGTGTGACGGTGGAGCGAGGATTGGTCTGGGCGTGGTGGATGTGTTGGATGTCGTGGCTGTATCGGAATTGTGGTCAATTCCGCTCTCGTGGATGCGCATGTGGCCGAATAGACCCATGCGATGC